>JAQQPU010015130.1:0-21694 GCA_029168905.1 Artemia sp. Kazakhstan ARC1039
AGACAGTACCCCAATTGGCCACATTGGACTCGCCAAAATACCTACCCGGCGCAAAAATTGTGTCTTTAGCCCCTTGGAAAGACTCATCTGTAGCGGAGAAGCATAGTCTAAGGGCGTTCAAACAGTCAGGAAGCATGTTAGACTTCTCTTTGAGAAATTACAGTGATGCATATAAACTACGAACGAGGTTAGATTGACTAGACCTGTCTGTAGAGACAAAGAATCCCTATTTCTGATTTCGTTTTCTGATGTCACTCTTTTTTTACCCAAAATCACTTTTTTCGGGTTTCTTCCCTCTTTGGAGCCTCGGTTAGTTGGCAACCCTGCTTATCCGGACCTCGAATAATCTAGAATTTCGTCCACTAGTCAATTATTCTTAGTCGAAGTTGTTCTCATAAGCGGTTTCACAAATTTGCACTTTTCTATTTCTAGCTCTGCCATTTCGAAGAGAACAACTATTATCGTATCTCTAACCATCTCGGAGTATTGAGCGTCACATCCAGAAAAAAACCGTACGAAATCAAAGTATCGCTTCCCGACACAAATAAAATATCGTTAGCATCCTCGGAGGAAAAAATCTGGGTACGGTCCGGGACACATGCTTCCCAATAAACTGAGGCGGGGCTATTGAAGGGATCACACAGTGAGTCATGAGTACAGAGCACCCTTTCGAACTTAGACGATTACAAAATAAATCATTCTATTATTATCAGTAATTCTCTTCATTTATCTGTATTTCTTCAAATTGTCTTCTGAATAGGAGTTCATGTAAAGCAGTGACAACGCTTATTTCTGCAATTGTACTTTTTCTCGTACCTAATACACTTCTCGCAGAGCTTTCTGTTGCTACCTCGCTCTGTCCTCTTACAGCCCAAAGGGTGAATTTACACGATTGACATCTGACGCACCACGCACAAATCTGATAATGCCAAAACATTAGTGAGCGTAGTGACGTACGAGGCGGGTGGCTTGTGACGCACTGGTCTAGAAGTCCACCCGCTGCGGGAAGGAGATTAACCAAAATTTAAAACAAACAAAAATTATTACGTCACAGCCTATCTAACACATATAAATAAGACTAATGCAAATAAATCAACTGGTGATATTTCCCTATGTTTGCAGGATTACAAAAAACTAGCGCTTTACTGAAAACACAAAACAATATAGGAGTTCTGGTCCGGTAAAAGCAGTATAAAAGTAAAGCATTTTAGATTGTTGCTTTATTTAGTTTCTTTTGTTTAATTTGGCATCAATTCTGCACAATGAGTTCAGTTCGATAATTTACTGTCATTTTGTATCTGAAAAGGACATTTCATGATTAGTTTCAAACAATTAAAACTAGAAAAAGGCTCTAAAAAATAGAGTAGATAGATACATCAAAACCAGTCGATACATCAAAAGAATCAGATTTTTATGCTGATTTCAATTATATAAGTTTCATTAAGTTTAGTCTTACCTATCAAAGGTTACGGGCCTGAGAAAGTTTGCCTTATTTTCGAAAAAGGGGGAAACGCCACCTAAAGGTCATAGAACCTTAATGAAAATCACACCGTCAGATTCAGTGTATCAGAGAACCCTGCTCTAGAGGTTTCAAACTCCCATCTGCAAAAACGTGGAAATTTGAATTTTTTGCCAGATGAGAGATCACGGATGCGTGTTTATTTGTTTTTTTTTTCCAGGGTAATCGTATCGACCCAGTGGTCTTAGAATATTGTGAGAGGACTCATTCGGACGGAAATTAAAAGTTCTAGTGCCCTTTTTAAGTGACCAAAAATTTGGAGGGCAACTACTCCCCTTCCTACGCTTATTTCTTCCCAAAGTCACCCTATCAAAACTTTGAGATAGCCAATTTGTTCAGCATAGTCGAAAAATACAATAACTATGTCTTTGAGGCTGACTTAATCCCCCAAAGTCCCCGGGGGAAGGGCTGAAAGTTATAAACTTTTCCCAATGTTTACATATAGCATTGGTTATTGAGAAGTATACAGACGTTTTCAGGGGGATTTTTTTCTGGTGGTGGAGGGGGGTGGATCGGGGGTTACGTGGGAGGGATCTTTCCATGGAGGAAGCTTTTCATAGGGGAAGGAACATTGCAATGAATGGGGCTCCGGATTTCCCAGTATTATTAAAAAAACGATCAGAAATCAAATAAAATAGAATCAGTTTTCAGCTGAAAAACTTTTCAACTGAAAACTCTTCAACATCAAAGCTTAAAACAAACAGAAACTATTACGTATGTGATTGGGTTCGCCCTGTAGTCAATACCACGCTCTTTACACTAAAGTTTTTTTAGTACTTTCATAAGAGCTATTTATTCTAATTAACGGCCTTTGTGATTAAGGGGTCATTCTTAAAGAATTGGAAAAAAATTTTAACTTTAGCGTAAAGAGCGAGGTATTGACTAGAGTGGTGAATCCCCCTACTATACGTAACAAAAATATACGAATATAGAAGTTCGTTACGTAAGTTAATTCGTAAGTTACGTATATATTTGATACTAATAAAAACGTTCGTAGAGAAAATTAAACAACTTTCGAGAAAGGACTTTAGCCAAAAAAATATAATTAATATGCAAATTTTGTTTTAATTATTCATGTACGGTGAGCCAAAATCAAAACTTGCAAAATCAAAACTAGGTCTAAGCGAGTAGCTTCGACACAAATGGTTAACTGGGCGAACTGGTTTGTGTATCGAGATACTTGCGGAAAATTTTGGTAGCTCAACAGAAATGTGCCTTTAGGCCACAGTTTATATAATTAGGTTATATAATTTATATAATTATGTAATTAGTTTATATAATTAATTACTATTATATATACTGTGCTTTAGGCCTAGGGATTTATTTGACCTGTCCCTAAAAAAAAAACAAAAAAACACTCATTAGGTAGAAATGAATAGACATTTCAAAGAAAGATCATTTTTTGTGTAGGTACGATAAATGTTATTACAGACTAAGTCTGTTTTCGTTTCAAAAATTTTGGGAAGAATTGCCTAAATTTTCCTACAGAACTGTTTTCATTTTTCTTTCTTCCTCTTTGGATGCACAATCTTACGCATGGAGAGAATATTAAGGTGGAATTGTCAAGTAAATAATTTTAATAAGTAGGTATAACAATAAGTAATCCTTCTTTCAATATACAATTTTGAGTGGTTCCAGAACCGCATGCCTACACTTCTCCAACCACTTAGTGCCAAGGGGTTGGGGCCAGGGACATAATTTGCTATGGGGCAGAGGAGGCAACTTCCCCTCCCGTACCTCAATTTTTCTCCAGACCCTAGTTTGCCCCCTCCCCCCCCCCTCCCAGCTAAAATTTATTTTCTCCAAAAATGTTGTCAAACTAAAATAAGCCTGCATAATTCAAGCATCCACCGATGCAGGTCAGTTTTCTTTAGTACACCTTTACCTTTTTTATTATTATACGACTAGTTTTTTCAGTTTTCTCTGTCACTTTCACTTGATTTGGGAAAATTGGCTCCAACTTTGACGCCCTCTTCCCGCAGGATTTTATAAAAATTATGCCATTCCTTGGGGTATGGATCTAGAGATCTACTCTGAATGTCGTTGCAAACAATGGACTGGATGACCTCTATTCCCTTTTGAATCAAAATGCTTGACCAAATACTTTCCTGTGACATATTTTAAAAATGAGTGCATCACACTTACAAAAATAGTGAAATTATCTGACAATGATCGTATAAAATTGAGAAAACCATAATTAAAAAAAAAAAAAAAACTGAAACAGGAATCGAACGCAAAACACTCTATTTCGAAGTCGAACGCTTTATCAACAGAACCACGCCTCTAATAATAGATTGATATATTAGTTCTTTACCTTAATTGCGTAGCTTATTAAGGGGGCTCGGAGGAGGACCATACAAGAGGTGCTCTTGCAAACCTCCAGTTACGGGTTTTGGACCATAATTATTACAACGATGATTTCGTTTTATACTTCCAAGCTTTTCTACTTAAGAAGCGACATAAAAAGTATTGTTTCTAGTACTATAGCACACTTACGAATGGTAGAATTGATAAACATCACGCAGATATGAGCAACGTACTGGTAGCCCACTAGCCCCAGCTTTTTTACTTGAGACATGTCATCAAAAGTGCCTTTTTAGTACCATTTGGAACTTGTTGATAGTTGAATTTATAGAAAGGACGTTGATTTGAGCAAAATCTTTTATATGAGTTATTAAAAATCTGTTTAGATATATGCGATACCAATACGCCTAATAAAAATACGCCAATACCGATACGCGTGATATCAACATGTCCGATGCCGATACAGTAAGCAGCCCTTTCCTCAGGGACTAAGGAGGGTAATATCATCACCAAAACGAAAGATATTTGGCCTTTGAACTACATTGAACAAAATGGATACCTCAAAATTTAAATTGGATTACTTTGGGGGAGGGGGCCTTTAGGGAGGGGGATATTGCCCTCCAATCTTTCTGGTCACTTAAAACGGGCACTGGCAAATTTAGTTTCCCTTCAAATGAGCTTTTACGAATCACACCCTAGCCTTGCTAGGAAAAAAAGAGAGAGAGAGAGAGATCAGTGCTACCCATGCAAAAAAGTCATTTCCCTTGTTGTTCAAGGAGGGGGGTTGTAAATTCCCATTTCTAGGTTTTCGACCGTATTGATTCCAAAGGTAGACTTATCATTTTGCTTTGACGCCATTTTTGAGAGGTGTCAGACCTTTTTTCTGAAATCACTACAAATTTCTTTTCGCAAAGAACTTTTACTTTTAAGACGAACCGAAATAATAGCTGCCATTCCTGAATAAGTGTCAGATGGCCATTTCTTTTCACTAGGCAAGTTTTTTTCAAAACGCTTTTTTTTATTTTACTATCGACTGTGGTTCACTACCGATACGTGCGATACGGATACGCCCGATAACACGTGCAGCCCTTCTCCAGGGACTATGGAGGGTAATATCATCAACAAAACGATATTTATTGGGCCTTTTAACTATTTTAAACAAAATGACTATCTCGAAATTTTATAAGACACCTTTGGGGAGAGGCAGCCTTTAGGGAGGGGCTAGTTACCCTCCAATCTTTCAGTCACTTATAACAGGCACTAGCAAATTTAATTCCCGTTCAAATGCACCATTAAACATCCCCCTATGGTGTTCTGGTCACCCGTTAGGCCTGTTGAAAAAAAAAGAAAACAGAAAAAAAACGAGAGACAGATCAGTGCTACCCATGAAAAAGGTGATTTTCCTTGTTGTTTAAGGAGGAGGACTGTAATTTCCCTATAAGGGGTTTTAGACCAGGCTATACTCTTCATTTTTATCTGACGCCATTTTCGAGGGGTTTCATGTTCATTTTTGAAATAACCATAAGTTTCTTTTCGCAATAAACTTTTATTTTTAAAACGAACCGAAATAATAGTTACCATTCCTGTCAAAAGGAATTTTTTTTCATTAGGCATTTTTTTTTCAAAATGCGTTCTTTAACTTTTGGTTACTATGGGATTAGAAGAAGAGATTTTACTCCAGGACGAGATTTAATGTCCTTGGTAAACGCCTTTTTCCTAGAGCAATCACAGAGCTAGAAATACTAACGGAAGCGACGGAACTAATATAAGGAAGACATAATTTCACCCCGTGAACATTCTTTTATCATGTTAGAAATACTAACGGGCCAAGATATCTGTTTGACACATTTTCTCCATGGGACATGTTTATAAATTCGGAAGGCTTCATGGGAATTTAAAATGTTTCTGTGCACAGTTGCCAAAACAAAGGAAACGTCAGAGATTAATTGACATTTTAGAGGAGTATTTGGGGTGAAACAGTTTGAGACATGTGACTGGACCTAGCTTTACTTCTCGGCTTTGGTCGCTACAATAGACAAGTATATAATATGGGATTAGTGAGTTGGTTATGGATTTGAACCATCAAGGACCGCAACCACCAATGACCCCAGCCACCAAGGACCTCAACCTCCAAGGTTCCCTCTCCCAAAACTCCAAGGGGCCCCCTCCCTCAAATTTTTGGGCCCATCCCCATTTTATACTTTTTGAAGTTTAATTATTTTAACTTGATAATTTTATTTCAACTTTTTTTACATGTCTTAGAATGAACAAGTAGACAATATGGGATTAGTGAGATGGTTATGAATTTGAACCATCAAGGACCACAACCAACGATGACCCTAGCCCCCAAGGACCTCAACCTCCAAGGTCCCCTCCCCCCAACCTCCATGGGGGCCCCCTCTTTCCAAATTTTCGGGCCCATTTCCCCATTTTTTTTTAAGTTTATTTTTTTAACATGGTAATTTTATTTCAACTTTTTTTTTCATTTCTTAGAATGACATAAAACATACTTAAAGCAAAAAAATTTACATTTTAGGGGATTAATTGGGGTGAAACAGTTTGAGATATGTGACTTGACATAGCTTTACTTCTCGGCTTTCGTCGGCTATTTGTAATGGCCAGGACCTCAACAATCCAAGGTCCCCTCTCTCCAACCTCTAAGGGGCCCCCTCCATCTTTTTGGGCACATCCTCCCATTTTTTATCCTTTTTGAAGCTTATTTTTTTAACATGATTATTTTATTTCAACTTTTTTCTACATGTCTTAGAATGACGTAGAAGATACTTAAAGCATAAAATATTCACATTTAAGCTAGATTTTTTAACATATGTAGATGTGTGTTGTCTGAAACCTGTGATTTGGGGTTGTTGGTTTGCTATTTCGCACTTTTCTGACCTAGGTATCTTAGCCTGTCGTAGATGTGTGGTGTTTGAAATCTATGATATGGATTGTTTGGTTTACTATTTTAGACTTTTCTTAGCTAGGTTTCTTAACCTTTCATAGGTGTGTGTTGCATGAAACTTGTGATTTGGGATGTCTAATTTGCTATTTTAGACTTCCCTGCGATAGATTTCCTAACCTTTCGTAGGTGTATGTTGTCTGAAACCTATGATTTGGGATGCTTAGTTTACTATTTCGCACTTTTCTGAGCTAGGTTCCATAGTCATTCAAAGATGTATGCTATATGAAACCCATTATTAACTTTAACATTTTTTTGGGAGGTGGGGAATGATCCAAGGCCTCATAGGGTACTTTTTTGTATATTTTTCAATAAAGTTGGGTTTTAGAGGTGAAGTTTTATTTTTAAGATGAGTTTGAAAAAAAAATAAATAGATTCATTAGTTGAAATGAAGGCAGATAGTTTGTCTCTGTGCTAAAGAAGATAGTTTATCGGAAGATGAACTTTATTTCTGCACATCTTTGATTTAATGTTGCAGCTCTTTACTTTTACTTGAAAAATATTCTTTGTGGAAAAAGTTTCTGTCACTCTATCAAATATAACAATAGAAGTAAGTTTACAGAAAATTTACGCTTGAACAATTATTCGACTTTATTTCTTTACATTTTTGATTTAATGTAGCTGTTCTTTACTTTTAGTTGAAAAATATCCATTGTGGAAAAAAGTTCCCACCACTCTAAAAAAAAACAATAGAAGTAAGTTTACTGAAAATTTACGCTTGAACAATGATTCGACTTTATTTCTGCACATCCTTGATTTAATATAGCAGTTCTTTACTTTTAGTTGAAAAATATACATTGTGGAAAAAAGGTTTCTGCCGTTCTAAAAAATATAACAATAGAAGTAAGTTTACTGAATATTTACGCTTGAACAATTATTCGACTTTATTTCATTGCATCTTTGATTTAATGTAAAAGCTCTTTACTTTTACTTGAAAAATATCCTTTGTGGGAAAAAAGGATTTCTGACACTAACAAATATAACAATAGAAGTAAGTTTACAAAAAATTTACGCTTAAACAATTATTCAATGATTTTAGTTTAATATAAAATTTCTAGTACCCCATCATCGTAAGATTCGGGGGTTGAGTTTGAGTAAGATCCTCCCACACCGACTTATTGTTTACTGTTTAAGCACCAAGGACAGTGAAAATAAAACCTGTTTTTGTAATGGGTTAATGTTATATTTGAATTGAGTATGCTAATGGGCTATTAAATTGGCTTTTAGGTATCCTTGGAAAAGTAAAATTTCATTTTGGTTACCCCCTCCCTCCAACTTTTTCTCGAAATGACATGAAATATACTTTTGGCTGTACCAATCATACGCAATGCTTCCTCGTAGACACGACACAGTTTTCCCTGTGGTACTCTATGGCCGATTACCCCCTCCCTCCAACTTTTTCTCGAAATGACAAAAAAATATACATTTGGCTGTACCAATCATACGCTATGCTTCCTCGTAGACACGACGCAGTTTTCCCTGTGGTACTCTATGGCCGATTACCGACACCACATGGCTGTATCATTTGAGAGCCAAAATTACATCAAACAACAACATAGCAGATTATAACATGGATCAAAGTGTAGAGTTTGAAATATCTTTTTATTGTGAGTGTGCTATTTGTAATGGCTACTATCATGACTTCAGTAATTTGTATGAGAGTAATGCAGCAAATTTAGAAATCATGGAGAGTGAAATGGAAGAGGACAATCTGCGTTAAATGAGATGAAGAATCTTTGATGAAATGGTGAGAAAAAGGATAAACTCATCAGTTTCTGCAGTAAAAGAGAGCGACCAGTATCAGAAGAAACAATAACAACAAAGGACATCCTCTCCATTACAAGGAAGATCAGGAGCACAAGGAAACTCTCACAAAAGAAGTTTCGATATAACAGAAAAGAAAAATATAAAGAAGAGGCAAAGACAAGATAGATATCTCTGCAGAGGGCACTATCAAGAGAGAACACGATGAATTATTTTATGATGCAGATTCAGCATGTCTATAAGTTGTTCAACAATGTTAATAATGTATAATAGTATATTAAACATATTTTTATATTAATATTCTACGTGTCATTTCCTTATTAAAAGTATACTATACATTACTTTGTTATATTTCCGTTATTGTTAGAGTACTCTAGCACCTCAAACCCTTAGAATATGAATTAAAAAGTTGGAAATGTGTGATATTGACAAACATGTAATATTTTACCAGCTAAGTTACGTAAGAATTTCCATGTTTCATTTCCATGCAATAGACACCAGGAGTTTTATGACTCCTCCCCACAATGAATTCTACGGGTTTTATGACTCCTCCACATAACGAATTCAGATGCTTTTAGGACTCCTCCCCAAAGTCATAGCTAATTCTAACCTTCAGCAAAGATATAAAAGCTTGATGAAGTACTTCTCTGCTCAAATATTACATTAATAGCTTCCAGAATGATAGGACTATATGAAACAGAGTTTATTGGTTTGAAAAAATCCTCTTATGGTGTTATATTTCAATGTGCATTTTTATTATTGTTTATGGAACTCGAAGAAATTGACTGTTATTATCCGATAGTGAACTATAATATGTTGGAGCATGATAAAAGCTTATGGAGTTCAACATTACGCCGTATAAACAGACTGGGATTCCACGATAGAGTGATTATATCACATAATAAAAGTGGTCAAGAACTGAGAAATGTTCAGGAAGAAGTCAGTGAAATTTACAGTTTTTTCAGGGTTGAAGCACTATACGTAAAGGGTAACGTACCTACAGATAAAGTTTTAATTCGAAACTGTGACCCTAAGATTCCGCTTGTCAATTTAGAAGAATTTAAGTATCCTACATTTGAAGGGGGCTTATCACCCTCCTGAAGAGGAGGTTAGTTTCTTCGCGCCATGGTCACCTAGGGAAATACCTGATCGTGATAAGTGCATAAGACACGGTAAAATTATTCTATATCATAGGATCCTCGTTTGTGGATCTTTAACAGTGAACTTTAAGTATTATTTTTATGTAAATAAGTGTTTCTTTCAAAAAATCTTTTTTTTAATATGTTTAAGCAATAAATCTGTTTAAGCTTAGCCCGTCTTTATTCTTTGGAATAGTTCTATTCATTCAAGAAATTATGAAAAAAATTGTAAATAAGTAACAAACACCTTCATGAATTCGCCTCTTGGACACACAACACGGAAATTTCATCCTGGAAGTTATGAGAAGATTGTAAGTAAGTAACAAACTCTTTCTTGTATTCACCACTTGGATGCACGACACCAAAATTTCATTCAAGAAATTGTGAAAATAATTGTAAGTAAGTAGTAAACTCCTTCTTGAATTCCCCTCTTGAATACACAATACAGAAATTTAATTCAAGAAATAACGGAAAATTTGTAAGTAAGTAACCAATTGTTTCTAGAATTCACCTCTTGGATACACAATACAGAAATTTCAATCAAGAAACTATGAAAAAATTGTAAGTAAGTAACAAACTCTTTCCTGAATTCACCTCTTGGATGGACAATACAGAAATTTCATTCGATAAATTATGGAAAAATTAATTATGGAACCTACATGCAACATGTTTTTGGAGAGTTTGTTACTTACTTAAAATTTTTTCATAGTTTCTTGAATATTGTGTATCCAAGAGGTGAATTCAAAAAGAGTTTATTGCTTACTTATTATTTTTCTAAATTTTTGAATGAAATTTCTGCATTGTATATCCAAGAGGTTAATTCAAGAAAGTGTTTGTTACTTCCTTACAGTTTTTCATAATTTCTCAAATATAATTTCTGTATTGTGCATACAAGAAGTGAATTCAAGAAAGATTGAGAAAGATTGAAGTTTCTGTATTGTGCATACAAGAGGTGAATTCAAGAAGGAGTTTGCTACTTACTTACAATTTTTCATAATTTCTCGAATAAAATGTCTTTATTGTGCATACCAGAGGTGAAATCAAGAAAGAGTTTGTTACATACTTACAGTTTTTTCATAATTCCTTAAATAAAATTTCTATATTGTGTATTCAAGAGGTGAATTCAAGAAAGAGTTTGTTACTTACTTACAATTTTTCATAATTCTTTGAATGAAATGTCTGTACTGTGTATCCAAGAGGCGAATTCAAGAACGAGTTTGTTACTTACTTACTTGCAATTTTTTCATAATTTGTCGGATGAGATTTCTGTATTGTGCATCTAAGAGGTAAATTCAGGAAAGAGTTTGTTACTTACTTACAATTTTTTCATAGTTTCTTGATTGAAATTTCTGTATTGTGTATCCAAAAGGTGAATTCTAGAAACAGTTGGTTACTTACTTACAATTTTTTCGTTATTTCTTGAATAAAATTTTTGTATTGTGTATCCAAGTGGTGAATTCAAGAAGGAGTTTGCTACTTACTTAAAAAAAATCATAATTTCTTGAATGAAATTTTTGTATTGTATATCCAGGAGGCGATTTCAGAAAAAGAGTTTGATACTTACTTACAATTTTTCATAATTTCTTGAATGAAATTTCTGTATTGTGTATCATGAGGTGAATTCAAGAAAGAGTTTGTTACTTACTAAAATTTTTTTCATAGTTTCTTGAAAAAAATTTCTGTGTTGTATATCTAAGAGAAGAATTCAAGAACGAGTTTGTTACTTACTTACAATTTTTTCAAAATTTCTTGTATGAAATTTCTGTATTGTGTATCCATGAAGTGAATTCAAGAAAGAGTTTGTGACTTACTTACAATTTTTTCGTAATTTCTCGAATGAAATTTCTGTATTGAATATCCAAGAGTTGAAATCAACAAGGAGTTTGCTACTTACTTACAATTTTTTTTATAATTTCTTTAATGAAATTTCTGTGTTGTGTATCCAAGAGGTAAATTCAAAAAAGAGTTTTATACTTGCCTACAATTTTTCATAATTTCTTGAATGAAATTTCTGTATTGTTTATCCATGAGGTGAATTCAAGAAAGAGTTTGTTACTTACTTACAATTTTTTTTATATTTTCTTGAAAGAAGTTTCTGTTTCTTATAGAACTATTCTAAAGAATAAAGACGTGTTAACCTTAAAGATATGTATTTCTTAAACATATTAAAAAGGATTTTTTGAAAAAAAC
This sequence comes from Artemia sp. Kazakhstan ARC1039, assembly GCA_029168905.1. Classification (NCBI taxonomy): domain Eukaryota; kingdom Metazoa; phylum Arthropoda; class Branchiopoda; order Anostraca; family Artemiidae; genus Artemia; species Artemia sp. Kazakhstan ARC1039. The sequence continues at coordinate 11,876 of JAQQPU010015130.1, forward strand.
ACATATTTACATAAAAATAATACTTAAAGTTCACTGTTAAAGATTCACAAACGAGAATCCCATGATATAGAATACTTTTAACCGTGTCTTATGCACTTATCACGATTAGGTATTTCCCTAGGTAACCACTGCGCGAAGAACCTAACCTCATCAGGACGGTGATAAGCCCTTTCAAATTTAGGACACTTAAACTCTTCCAAATTGAAAAGTGGAATCCTAGGGTCATAGTTTCAAATTAAAACTTTATCTGTAGGTACGTTACCCTTTACTTATAGTGTTTCAACCTTGAAAAAGCTGCCAATTTCACTGACTTCTTCCTGAACATTTCTCAGTTCTTAACCACTTATATTATGTGGTGTAATCACTCTACCGTAGAATCCCAGTCTGTTTATACGGCGTAATTTAGTACTCCATAAGCTTTTATCATACTCAAATATATTATAGTTCACTATCCAATGACAACAGTCAATTTCTTCGAATTCCATAGAATATAACAAAATTGCACATTCAAATATAATATCACAAGATGATTTTTCTAACGAATATATTCTGTTTCATATGGTCCTATCATTCTGGAAGCTATTAATGTAATACTTGAGCAGAGAAGTACTTTATCAAACTTTTATATCTTTTTTCCAGGTTAGAATGACTTATGACTAGGGGGAGAAGTCCTAAAACCATCTGAATTCATTGTGTTGAGGAGTTATAAAACCCGTAGAATTCATTGTGGGGAGGAGTCATACAACTCTCGGTGTCTATTGCATGCAAATGAATCATGGAAATTGTTACATAACTTAGCTTGTAAAATATTCCATGTTTGTTCATATCACACATATCCAACTTTTTAATAGATATTCTAAGCGTTTGAGGTGCTAGCGTACTCTAAAATTAATGGAAATATAACAAAGTAATGTATAGTATTCGTTTAATGAAGTAATGAGATGTAGAATATTAATATAAAAATATTATTCATACATTATTATACATTATTAACATTGTTGAACAGCTTTAGACATTCTGAATCTGCATCATAAAATAATTCATCATTTTCTCTCCTGATAGTGCACTCTGTAGAGATATGCATCTTGTCTTTGTCTCTTCTTTCTTTTCTGCTATATCGAACCTTCTTTTGTGAGAGTTTCCTTGTGCTCCTGATCTTCCTTGTAATGGAGAGGACGTCCATTGTTTGTATTATTTCTTGTGATACTGGTCAATCTCTTCCACTGCAGAAACTGATGAGCTTACCCTTTTTCTCACCATTTCATCAAAGATTTTTCTTCTCATTTCACGCAGATTGTGCTCTTCTATTTCATTTTCCATGATTTCTAAATTTGCTGCATTACTCTCATCCGAATTACTAAAGTCAAGATAGTGGCCATTACAAATAGAACACTCACAATAAAAACATATTTCTAACTCTACACTTTGATCCATGTTATAATCTGCTATGTGGTTGTTTGATGTAACTTTAGTTCTCAAATGGTACAGCCGTGTGGTGTCGATAATCGGCCATAGAGTACCAGCGATGGCCGATAATCTGCCATCGTGTGAATGAGGAAGCATAAAGTATGACTGGTACAGCCTTAAGCATATTTCATGTCATTTTGAGAAAAAGTTTGAGGGAAGGGGGTAACCTAAATGTAATGGTACTTTTCCAAGGATACCTAAAGCCAATTCAAATACCTATTAGCTTACTCAATTCAAACATCACATTAATCCATTCGAGCAACAGATTTTATTTTCACTGACCTCGGTGCTTTAACAGTAATCAATAAGTCGGTGTGGGAGGATCTTACTCCAACTCAACCCCTGAATCTTACTATGATGTGGTACTAGAAACTTTATATTAAACTAAAATATTTGAATAATTGTTCAAGCGTAAATTTTCTGTAAACTTTCTTCTATTGTTATATTTGTTAGTAGCAGAAACTCTTTTTTCCCACTAAGGACATTTTTCAAATAAAAGTAAAGAGCTGCTACATTAAATCAAAGATGTGCGGATATAAAGTCGAATAATTGTTCAAGCGTAAATTTTCTGTAAACTTACTTCAATTGTTATATTTGTTAGTGGCAGAAACCTTTTTTCCTATAAAGAATATTTTTCAAGTAAAAGTAAAGAGCTACTACATTAAATCAAAGATGTGCAGAAATTAAGTCGAATAATTGTTCAAGCGCAAATTTTCAGTAAACTTACTTCTATTTTTATATTTGTTAGAGTGGCAGAAACCTTTTTTCCACAATGTACATTTTTCAAATAAAAGTAAAGAACTGCTACATTAAATCAAGGATGTGCAAAAATGAAGTCGAATAATTGTTCAAGCGTAAATTTTCAGTAAACTTACTTCCATTGTTATATTTGTTTGAGTGGCAGAAACTTTTTTTTCCACAATAGATATTTTTCAACTAATAGTAGAGAACTGCCACATTAAATCAAAGATATGCAGAAATAAAGTCTAATAATTGTTCAAGCGTAAATTTTCTGTAAACTTACTTCGATTGTTATATTTGATAGAGTGAGAGAAACTTTTTTTCCACAAAGGATATTTTCAAGTAAAAGTAAAGAGCTGCTGTATCAAATCAAAGATGTGCAGAAATAAATTTCCTCTTCCGGTAAACTTTCTTTTTTGGCTCAGTGACAAACTATCTGCCTTCATTTCAAATAATAACTCTATTTATTTATTTTCAAACTCATCTGAAAAATAAAACTTCACCTCTAAAACCCAGCTTTATTAAAAAATATAGAAGAATGTATCCTATGAGGCCTTGGATTATTCCCCACCTCCCCAAAAAAAATATTAAAGTTAATCATGGGTTTCGTTCATCATACACCTATGAATGACTATGAAACCTAGCTCAGAAAAGTGTGAAATAGTACCAAGTATCCCAAATCATAGGTTTCAGACAACATACAGGGGACGAAAGGTTAGGAAATCTAGCTCAGGAAAGTCTAAAATACCAAACTAGACATCCCAAATCATAAGTTTCATGCAACACACACCTAAGAAAGATTAATAAACCTAGTTAAGAAAAGTCTAAAATAGTAAACCAAACATTCCATATCATATATTTCAGACACCACACATCTACGACAGGCTAAGATACCTAGGTCAGAAAAGTGCGAAATAGTAAACCAACCACCCCAAATCATAGGTTTCAGACAACACAGTTCCACATACGTTAAGAAATCTAGCTTAAATGTGAATTTTGTATGCTTTAAGTATGTTTTAGGTTATTGTAAGAATTTTAAAAAAGTAGAAATAGAATTATCATGTTAAAAAAATAAACTTCCAAAAGTATAAAAAACGGGGGGTGTGCCCAAAAAGCTGGAGGGGGGCCCTTGGAGGTTGGGAAGAAGGGCCTTTTGAGGTTGAGGTCCTTGGTGGCTAGGGTCATTGGTGGCTGCGGTCCTTGATGGTTCAAATCCATAACCATCTCACTAATCCCATATTGTGTACTTGTCCATTATAACGACAAAAGCCGAGAAGTAAAGCTATTCTAATTCACATGTCTCAAACTGTTTCACCCAAAAAAATGCCCTGAAATGTCAATTTTTTATGCTTTAAGTATGTTTTATGTCATTCTAAGATATGTAAAAAAAAGTTGAAATAAAATTATCATGTTAAAAAAACAAACTTCAAAAAGTATTTAAAAAATGAGGGGGATGTGCCCAAGAACTTGGAGGTTGGGAGCCCTTGGAGGTTGGGGAGAGGGGACCTTGAAGGTTGAGGTCCTTGGTGGCTAAGGTCATTGGTTGTGCGGTCCTTGATGGTTCAAATCCATAATCATATCACTAAATCCATATTGTCTACTTGTTCATTCTAAGACATGTAAAAAAAGTTGAAATACAATTATCATGTAAAAAAAAAATTCAAAAAGTATAAGAAAATGGGGGGATGGGCCCAAAAAGTTGGAGGGAGGGGGTCCCTTGTAGTTTGGGGAGAGGGGACCTTGGAGGTTGAGTTCTTTGGGGCTAGGGTCATTAGTGGTTGTGATCCTTGATGGTTCAAATCCATAACCGTCTCACTAATCCCATATTGTGTACTTGTTCATTTTAAGACATGTAAAAAAAGTTATAGAAAAATAAAATTATCATGTTAAAAAAAATAAACTTCAAAAAGTATTAAAAAAATGGGGAAATGGGCCCATAAAGTTGGAGGAAGGGGGCCCCTTAGAGGTCCGGATGAGGGGACCTTGGAGGTTGAGGTCCTTGGTGGCTAGGGTCATTGGTAGTTGCGGTCCTTGATGGCTAAAATCCATAACCATCTCACTAAACCCATATTTTGTATTTTGTACTATGTCAAGTCACATGTCCAAACTGTCCCACCCCCAATAACCCCATAAAATGTCAAATTTTTATGCTTTAAGTATGTTTTATGTCATTCTAAAAAAAAAGTTGAAATAAAATTATTATGTTAAAAAAATAAGCTTCAAAAAAGAATACAAAATGGGGTGGGCTCAAAAAGTTGGAGGGAGGAGGCCCCTTGGAGGTTGGGGAGAGGAGACCTTAGAGGTTGAGGTCCTTGGTGGCTAAGGTCGTTGGTGGTTGCGGTCCTTGATGGTTCAAATCCATAGCCAACTCACTAACCCCATATAGTGTACTTGTCTATTATAGCGACCATAGCCGAGAAGTAAAGCTAGGTCAAGTCATATGTCTCAAACTGTTTCACCCCAAATAATCCCCTAAAAGGCCAATTAATCTCCGACATTTCCTTTGTTCTGGTAACTGTGCACAGATACATTTTAAATTCCCATGAAGCCTTCCAAATTTTTAAAAATGTCCCATGGAGAAATTATGTCAGACAGATATCTTGAATGTTCACGAGGTGAAATTGTGACAAATGAATATCTTGTCCCGTTAGTATTTCTAACATTATAAAAGAATGTTCACTGGGTGAAATTGTGTCTTTCTTATATTAGTTGCGTCACTCCCGTTAGTATTTCTAGCTCTGTGATTGGCCTAGGAAAAAGGCTTTTACCAAGGACATTACTACTTATGGGCTGTGGTTCGCTCTTTACTAGGTTGCAGCTACCGCTGCAATCATGATTTAATTATTTAATTGCCAGATGAGAAAACAACAATATTTTACAAATTGGCTTAATGAGCCTTATTCCCTCAGGAAAACAGTTTTTTCAAGAATGGCAAAAATGCCGGTAAAAATTGTGACCATATATTATGACCATATAAGATAAGATAAGATAACGTGTATTTTAAGCCAAAATATGGCCATGTACACAAATAACATACAAGATTAACAAATTACAGCACTCGTCACAATAATAAAGAAAAAAAATAAAAATAAAATAAAAACTACACTCTTCTTTTTGCAAAATACTCATCAAGATATCTTCCCACTAGACAAATAAATTGTGACGACGTACTTTTCAAAGCATCAGGAAGCAGCACTCCATCATTCCCAAATAAATTTGCCCTTACCCCCAAAGACCTCCACAACGACTCAGAAAATGTTCCAAATTCTCCTCCTCTTCTTGGCAAAGAGTGCAAGCAATCCTGCCGTCCGGGACACTTTTCCTCCTCTCAAAAACTTTCAATCTCGAACGAATTTGAAGGCAATTAGATCGTAGCTGCATCAAATATGTAAGGAATCTAGACAATAAATTTAACTTAAAGTAAAATTCCTGATCATAAATTATCTTAACCTCTTTATAATACCTTAAAGTTTCTGAATTTTTAATCTCCTTACCCCATTTCTGTATCGTCTGGTCCTCCAGCACCCGCTTGATTTCCTTGTCCAACCGTAATTGTTGACTAGTTGGTCCAAGGCCATCATTGCATGCGAAAGAAAACCTGTCTTATCCAGTACTTCTTTAACTTTAAAAGGCCAAGATCTTTTCCTATGTAGCTGAAGTAACTCATCATATGCAGCCTTCTGTAACCTATCACTGGGTAACTGTACAACCCTTAGCCAAATTTTTATCATTCGGACTGTCCAATAACTTTTTAAGAGACCACAGTCCAAGGTCTCCTTTAAGAAACAGGGTTTGGGTTATTCTATGCAACCCGTACAAGCTCTTAAAATAACCTAGCTGAACGTTTTCTAACTGGGCAGCGTTCTCATGTCCCCAGATTTCTGCCCCGTAATGGAGAATCGGCATAATCTTAGATAAAAAGAAAACCTCTTATGCAAAGACAAATTCTTTATTCCACTAATTTTATTCCTGAAAAGTGAAAATGTCGCAGCTCTTCCGCTATTTAACACTTCTTTAATATGAAAACTCCATCCACCATTACTTTGGAAGATATAACCAAGATACTTTATTTTTTAAGCTGCTTCTAATTGTTGTCCTCCAAATACAAATATATTATCTATTTTTTCATTCCTTTTACTGAAAACAACCACTTTAGTTTTCATAACGTTAAGCTGTAACTTTTTCATTTGTAAATATTCCTCAATTAAATCAAGTAATATATGAAGCTCCCTTGCCGACTTCGCCACCAATGCAGTGTAATCCGCAAATAATAACACCGAAAAATTAATTTTTCCAAGACACATCTTTGGAGCCCATTTTTTTTCTAGAAACTCCACCATATCATTCAAAAACAAACCGAACAGTCTCGGGGACACGGCGCTGCCCTGCTTCACTCCTTTCTTAAGGTCAAATAGCCTGGAAAATCCCGAACCTGCAACCCTGACCATAGGCCTAGTCCCAGAATACATACCAACAAATAAACGAATAAAACTTAAAGGTAGACCTACATCTCTTAAACACTTTTCAAGGAGAGCTCTATCTACATTGTCGAATGCCTTTCTTAAGTCTAGAAACGCAACATACAGCTTATTTCTACTTGATCCATACTGCTCTATCAGAGCACTTAACACAAATGCTCTATCTGACGTACTATACCCTTTCGTGAAACCCCCTGCTCCTCTTTAATTACTTCATAACCCTCCATTCATTCATTCAACCGATTGTCCAAAATCTTTTCTATAATTTTACTAAGTGCAGGCGCTAATGCTATCAACCTATAGCTATCATGATCACTAGAACTACCTTGCCTAAATAGAGGTACCATAATCGATACTTTCCATAGGGAAGGCCATACACCACTATTTATAATTCTATTAAAAATATTCACTAAAACTAGCAAAAAAAAACAAGAAACCTGTTCAACAATACTGCTGGTACACAATCTATTCCTGGCCCTTATCCTCCCTTCATCTTCTTAACTACATTCCCAACTTCATCTGAGGTTACCTCCTTTAGTAACTCATAATCTTTTTCTTTCATCGGAAACTGCGTAACAACCCTTGATTCTTCACTATCAAGGCCACTAGAATCTTCATCTATACTCTCAAGAAAACTAGGCCAAGTATCAGCTTCAGGGATTTGTAATTGGCCTTTTGCTTTTTCTGTTCCTTTCTAATTTTCTCCCGTTTTTTCCTCCGTTTTAGCCTATTATATTCCCTTCTCTTTTCCTTAAATCGTAAAAACAAACTTTGCCTATCTTCCTCTACAGAGCAAACATTTACCAAATCTAATAACTCCCCCAACTCCTTTTTAAAAGAACTACATTCATCATCAAAAAAACTATTTTTCATTTTCATATTTTGTTTCTCTGACACACGAGCACACTCATAAATCACAAAACCCAAATCTTCCAAAATTTCATCTATATATCGTTTTATCATGCATACTCTCAACTTTCTCACGTTTAATTAGTTTGGCACTTTCCTTAATAACTGGTAATACTCAATAGTCATGACAAACAAGAAACTGTCTCTAGACCAACAGGGAAGTAGACAGCAGCTGGAATGGTGTCACAAGATTGAAAGAAGAAACTTAAAAGAAAAGATACGGAAGTTGAACTAAACAGATATGAAAAGTCAAATGCTGTCAAATTGAGTATAAGAAAAAAACAGACACAAATAGTGTGAGAAAACGGCAGCTCTCAATAAACGTCAAGTTTTAAATACTTGCTGTCGAGCTGTATTTAGTCACTCCTTACTTATAGCTTAGAAAAAGGCCAAGGGTTTTTTCCTGTGTCTGATATATTACTTTAAAGATAAACTTGGGTAAAAGTGATATTACTAAATTAAGATACAGTTTTTGACAAATCAAAAACGAAAAGGAAAACTATCATGGAAATGGGTCAAGAATATAAGTGATAACTGCGATTGAATATTAATACGACATAGGACTCGTATTGAACATAAAAGAAGTACGCCGAAAAGAAACCAAAACGGCCTACCAAAACCAGTAGAAAAGAAAGGAAAATTCTGCTGTCAAAGATTAAACTATTTTTCAAAAGTCTGTTTATTTAAGTCTATTTCTAACTGGGCTCATTAATTTTCTCTGATTAATCACATGCACAAAGAAAAGATGATAATTGAAATAAAACCAGAACCAGCAATGAATCTTCAATGGATGACCAATAAAACAGTTCTTTGGAAGTCAGTTTGAATAAACCTAGTTGAACCCGAACTTAAAAAATTTTCTCTGTGCTCACTCATATGATAAAAGAGCAGATGATGATTGTATTATAATCAGAACCAACAATGAATTTTCAATTGATAATCGACATAACTGTTTTTCGGTAGTCAGTTTTTTAAGTCTACTTCTAACTGAAATTAATTTTTCTCTATACTCAGAGGGTCATTGCATCAACTACTACTACTACTAATACTAGTGACTCACTGCAGCACCAAGCCGCCTGAGGCCAACACAGCTACGTACGTTCCTCCTCCAGCCCCATCTATTCAAAGGTCCCCTCTTTACACCCTCCCAGGAAGTTCCCATTTCCTTTAAATTTTTTTTATGACATCCTTCCACCTTAATCACATGACCAAAGATCTGATGATCATTTCATTGAAATCAGAGCCAACAACTAAACTGATTTCCAAATTTTTTCGGCTGTTGGCTCTTTTGACTTTCTGAAATTTGTCTATATGATGTTCATTAATTTTTACAGATGCTAATCTATTCCAACAGATATCTTGCTTGATTGATGACGTAATGACCAGAGGAAGAAATGACATCATTATTATGCTTTTCGGACACAAGAGATTTGTCAGATTAGGAGGCAAATTACCACCATGAAAGGAGAGAGAAGCACACAAGAGCTTAATGGTTATGTGCATCAAGACAAGCGCTAAAACAGGATATAACGCTAACCAGATTTTTAACCCAGGAATATTTCTGGAAAAATTTGTCACTTTTCGTTTTCTTCAGCACCCTTTTTTTTTATTTTCGTTTATTTTTTACTAGACTTCAGCTACTGCTAGGGCCATGGTAATTAACTAAATTTGGGTTTCGTAAAAATGACGAATTTCATTAAAATGGACAAAGTTAGAATTGTTTAGTATACTCATGAATATAATGAAAATCCCTAAAGTAAAGAATTATCTTTTTTTTCCCATGCTATTTAAAATAATGTAGTACAACGTCTCAATTTGAAAATACAATTTTTTATTGTAAATTCATCCTTGCTAGGACCTCTCAACTTTAAATTCAAGTTCAGAGAAAATAGAGTCGGTTGAAATTTGAATCCTCAAAGATGAATTCAATAATTGAACAAGCTTATGATCATACGATCATTTTCGTAGATGAGACCAATCAATCAAATCGGTTCCAAACGCACTTAACTGAAACTGAGCTATCGAATAAAATTATTTCATCAGTAGATATTTTTGATGATAATCCATCCATGAATAAGCTAACTAACCAGCTGAAGAAACTACCAAAAAATCAGGATACAGCAAAAAAGGACGCAGCAAATGAGAAGGATGAAAAACATTCTTTACAAAATGACGAAAAACGATCTATAAGCAACGATCTTGTGAAACCCCGGAAAGTTCCAAC
>JAQQPU010015132.1:0-20218 GCA_029168905.1 Artemia sp. Kazakhstan ARC1039
TTGTGAGGGTCAGTGTGCAGTATTGGCGTTATTTTCTCTTTTACATACTGTCTTTGGGCTAGTCTGTTTAACTTCACAATTCTGTTACGCAAACTGGCTGCAGCCGCTTGATCTCCAGCTTTGTGGAGACTAGAGCGAGTTTTTATCCTCTGCTTGAGTTCGCGGGTGATCCATGGTTTGTCAGTGTCACAAACTGTAATAACTTTTATTGGAAAAAAATCGTGGAACTTTTCCAACAGAAGGCTGTTCAGTTTGCTGACTTTGACATTAATGTCGGCCTCTGCACAAATGTCCTCAAAATCATAAGTACCGATCCAGCAACCGAATTGAGCTATTGAAGACCTTGTGATGGGCCGAATTGTGGTTTTTGTTCGTTTCGGTCGTGGGATACTTGCTTGTGCTTCCCAGAAAATTATAAAATGGTCAGAATTCTGAAGGGGACCTAGAGATCGGGGAGCGTTATAAAGATCTGCCAAGTTCGTAAAGATCATGTCAAGAGTACTGCCACTTTGGTGAGTCGGAATGTTCACTACTTGTTTCATATCCAAAACGTTTGAGACCCACTGACGATTGGTCTGATTGAAATCGCCAGCAATCACAAACGCAGGGGAAGTGTACTTGTGGCACATTCTGTCGACAAACACTTGTATGTGCTCAATAAGTTCTTTTCTGTTCCCAGCACTTTCTGGATAGTACACTGACGCAACTATTAAGCAGGAGAATCTTCGTGACAGATGCGCCGGTCTGCACTCCACCCACACAATCTCATGGCTCGAACCATTGGGGCTACTTAACAGTTTTGATGGTAGGTCGTCACGTATATAAAGTCCTACGCCACCTCCGCGACGGTCAATGCCTCGGTCACGTCGAGTGTTGAGGTAGCTTCTGTAACCTTTAATCCGTGCAGTCTCCTCAGTAATGTCCCAACACTCGCTGATAATTGCAATGGGTACGTTATTCTGCTTAATTAACACCTCCAGATCGTCCATTTTATTGTTCAAAGATCGAGCGTTACACATTAGCATATTCGGAAGTTTGTATTTTGCTGAGAATCGCTCTGGACGCAAATTTGGAGGAGTAGGTTCCGAAGCACTGCAGTTAACATTCTCTATAAACCAGGGAACAAGTAGGGGTGGAGTATCGTGAGGAGGAGCGCAACGGATTACGACTAGGTTACTCGTCCTCGTCAGCCGGTCCTTTGTCTTTCTCCTGCGGGAGATATGCACCGGGATTCTCATTTGGCGTTTCCTTTTTCCTCCTCGTTTGCCACGGTGGGTTCGCTTATTCAAGCAGTCCGATAAGCGAGAGCACTCTGGTGGCTCTAAGTAGCGAGTTATCTCAGTGTGCACTGGTGGTTTCTTTAAGAGTCCAAATAGCCACAAGTTACAAAAGGTAGATGGTGCCACTGATAAATCCGGTGATTGAATCTTCATTAGGGCCGGTTTTTCGTATTTAATTTGCATGATGATTCCACTAAGCAAAGTCAGGAACAGCAAGTCTTTGGTTACTTTCACTATCACAGCAGGAATCCGGATAAAACGAGCACTGGACTAGCTAAACTAAGAAGTTGGAGGCAGCTTTTTCAAAGCACTCTCACCGCCATCTACATCAAGGAAACATCAGGAAAACCTCAGGAGCAAGAGATCACCGGGAGCAAGAGAAGCGTCGAGACCTGCTCACCTGTTCCCTGCAATTTAAGGCTAATTAACCGGCAGGTACCAATACGGCGCTTCCGGCAGGTTCTCTCCCCTCTTCTGCTTGGTCCCAAGCGATCCACGCAGTCCACAGGACTTCACTAATTCAGAAGAAACATAAACATATACACACGCCGATTTTAACCTTTTTTTCGCGCCCGAAAACCAAACTCACAAACAAGAATGGCAACGCTGCGCGGCCAAAAATCACGCAATCAGCGCGTGCGCATTCAATAGACACACCTGGTTCCTAGAATATGGCTCTTCTTAACTGGAAAAAAAATATTCACTTACTTAGAAAATCACAATTATAAATCTGGTTTCAAAATTATCCCAAAAAAATATCAAAATCTTATTTAAAACTAGTGAAATGACAAAATATATTTTCCTTAGTTATTTCACCCATGGTTGCCAGTCTTTTTTTAAAGTTTTTGTTACTGCTGAGTCAAGTTGCTCTTACTTACAGTTTATTACTACAAACTGTTAGATCAATCTTCAAACACAGATATCAAGTAGCAGAATATGAAATAGCCTAAAGACCAACAGTTTGGGAGAAATGGTCCAGAATAATGTAAAACTTCACAATAGAACACTCTGGTACTAATAGCCAAACTTTTTTCTTTCAGCTAAAATATACAGTTGTTTATGAATCATGTTTCTGGGGTTGCTTCCATTTGAATCACCTATTCCCCAACTTTGAATATTGTCTATAGCTAAATTTTGTCTCATTAGAAGGGGCAGAGGGGGTGCAATTTTTATGGTAAGAAGATTATAGTTACGAAGAGTTTTGAATGAGAAATTTAATTCTATGAAAATTTTTTCAATTCTATTGTTTCTATCTCAGGATTAGCCTTTATACAGGGTTAATAACTGTTCAAGCATTGGAAATTGTAGAGGCAGGCCAAGGTTTTTGGACAAATTACCAATGGTCTAAATTGAGCAGAATATCTATTGCATGAAATTTCATTCACCTATTTAAGTCAGGCATTGGATGCTCATCAAAAATATTACAGGGAGAAGGTACGAGAGTGGAGTGGAGAGGGAGGGGAATACATTTGAAGATTCAAGGCTGTATGAAAACTATAATTCTCAAAGAAAAAAGAAAAGCACTTAACTTGTACATATCAAACAAAGCAAAATTCAACAAATTTAAATTGTGTGGAATCAAAAAGATCAATTCCTTTAAACTTCACATATTCAATTATTATATTACCATTAATATATTTTAAAAAAAAAACTAGAGTAAAACAAAACAGATTCAAACTAAAAATACAGAAAAAATCATTTTTTTTTCCAAGAATAAAACACATTGGCTATAGACTTGTCTTTTTGCAGTTTCCTAAACCATAGGAAGGGAGGCAAGGGCGCCAGCAGAAAATTTTCCAGGGTGGGAGAGGCTAACACCAAAATAGCAGTGGTAGTTGGGTGACAGTTTAGGCGGTTTAGGGCACAAAACTACAACTTTATCCCAAAGAGGAGAAATTTACAATCAATTTAAGATCCTGAGAAGCTAATTGATTTAAAATTATCAATAACTATATTTTATGCTTCCCAATTGCAGAGTAGTGCCACACGGTGGCAGTACTGGATTCAATCCAGTTGATTCAGTTTACTTGTAATGAAATTAGGCTACGTTTGGTGATCTGTAATTGCGTATCTGCTATAATGAGGGGGGGATGAGTCATTGTTTAGGTGGGGGTAGGGTAGATTCCTACAGAAGTACATTTTAATGGACAAACTGCTAGCTCTTCATGAGGCTTCAGATAAACGTTGAAAGAGGAAGGGGGAGTAGGAACTAATTAGAATGTTTCTCGATACAGCTAATATGTTACAATCCCATATCTACCAGCACAGAGGTGGAAAAGGCAAGGCAGGTCATCATCAGCCCCACCATGAAATTTCCTTGGGGTGGCAAGTACTGCTAGGAACTTAGCTTTCAGCAATTTTAAATGGTAATATTTTTCTCTTTCTATTTATACAAAGTACTTCAAAAAAATATATGTAATGTATTTATTGATAAGAAAATCCTATTGTAGAGGTTGTGATGGCTTCAGTTATGTAGAAGATCAAAAGTCTCACAGAATTTCCATCCATGCAAATAATAATACTCCTTTTCATCTAACAAAAATTCTTTAGTAGTAATATTAACAAGGACTTTTCACCAAAATTATTATTCATTGCCAATTTTTAAGTATATTCAAATTTTATCCAAAAGTGAAATTACAAATTTAAATACACGACGGTACTAATCAATGTATAATTATTGATTCACACATTTTAAAAGCAACTGATCAGGGATTTAAGGAAACAGTACCTCAAGTTATATCTTGGTTAGGCCTGGGTATGATTTGGAAAACAATCAGAAATTAAATAAAAAAAGAGCTTTTCAGCTGAAAGCAAGGAAAAGATTTGAAACCTATTTAAACAGATCGTTCTTTGTATGAAAGGGGCTGTCTCCTCCTAAGCTCCTTACTCTTTGCTGTGAAGTTTGGCTTTTTTCCAAGTTTTTAAAGAAAACTTGCAATTGGAAAAAAACATTTCAAAGCACTAAAAAAAACTTTTTTTTAATGAGCAAGGTGTCGAGAAGGGGACAGTCCCCCTTATATACAGAGCAACTTATATTTGTTATAATTTTTAAACTTGCTCCTTACATTAGTTGAAAAACCATTCTATTTGTTTAATTACATTTTGCAAAACTGCAAAGTTTTACGAATACAAAAATTTCGCTAACACAGAAAAAACGATCAATATTTCAATGATCTCTGTTTGGATTTTGATGGTTAATCAAACAGTTTGTGTTTTTTCCCCAGGGGTGTTTGTATAGACCCAGTGCGCCTAGAGCGTCAGGAGAGGGCTCATTTTAACGGAAAGTAAAGTTCTAGTACATTTTTTTAAGTGACCATAAAAATTGGAGGGCAACTAGGCCCCCTCCCATGCCACTTTTTCCCCAAAATCTTCTGATCAAAATTTTGAGATAGCTTTTTTGTTCAGTATAGTTAAAAAGCCCAATAAATGTGTCTTTGGAGATAAAATGAACCCCTAGGTGGAGCCAGGTATACTTACTTACTTATTGCTCTTGCTCAGCAGGGTCGCCAGCATAGAGGGAACTGGTTGACAGCACTGTCAGTCTTCTCCAAGCAGCCCTGTCCAGGGCTAAGGAAGGGGTCTCATTTGGGTCAATGTTGGGGTTGAAGAGGCGTTGATTTATAACATCAGCCCATCTGGTGCGCGACCTCCCTCGAGGACGTTCCCAGATAGTCAAGGGATCGAAGTCCGATATGATCCTTGCAGGGGTAGTTGGCGGGAGGCAGAGTAAGTGGCAGTACCATCTTAGAGAATGAGCTTCTACATGGGAGGAGAGGTTCACCAACTTGAAGGTCCTCAGGATCTCAGTATTGTGGATCTTGTCATACCATTTGAAGCCTTCAAATTGACGTAGGTGTATAGTTGGGATGGCATCAACCTTTCTTAGCTGTGTCTGGGTTATCTGCCATGTCACAGAAGAGTACAGCATGATGCTTGAGACTGTGGCGTTGTAGATATGGGCTTTTGTAAGGCAACTAATTTGTGGTTTGTGGAAGACTACTCTCAGGAGCTGTCCAAATACAGAGTTCGCCTTGGCTAATCTGGCTGAGATTTCGGCGTCAAGTGTGCCAGTTGATGATATTATTGATTTGAGATAAGTTAATTGCCTTACCACGTCAACAGCTTGGCCATTGATCACAACAGTTAAGGGTGACACCAATGCGGTCTTTTTTATGGGCATGATCTTTGTTTTCTTCCAGTTGATTTGCAGCCCAACTGCAGAGGCAGTGGAGGAGAGTGTCTTGAGTGCAGACTTAATTTGGTTGATATTTTTGCTAAGGACGGCTACATCGTCAGCAAAGTCAACATCAGACAAAGTCCTACCAGCATAACTTATGCCAAAAGGGTGGACATGGTGTGTCTTGTTCAAAATGTGGTTGATGACGCAGTGAAACAGCTCAGGTGCAGCAGCACATCCTTGCCATACACCATTTTTTATGGGGAAGGAAGAAGAAAGCTTCCCGTTAACAAGGATGGCGCTTTCTGTGCTGTGGTAGAGTTCTTTAAAGAGGCTGACTATCTTTGTTGGTAGGCCTGCAGCCTTCAGGATTAGCCAAAGGGACTGCCTGTCAACAGTGTCAAAGGCAAAATGAAAGTCAATGAAAGCTATGTAAGTTTTCTTGTTGAATTCCAGTGTCTTCTTGACAATCTGTCTGACTGTATGAATCTGTTCAGTTGTCAATCTTCCAGGCATGAATCTGGCTTGTTTGGGGCAGCACAAAGCATGTAAGAAACTTATTGCACATTTCAACAGGAGCATTGCAAACAGCTTTCCAGGAACAGAGAGTAGGGTGATACCACGGTAGCTGCTGCAATCAGTCTTGCTGCCCTTGCACTTAAACACTGGCACAATGTTTCCTTTCTTCCAGTCTGACAGTATAACTTCAGTTTGCCAGATTACACTGAACACTATCTGAAGCCAAAGTATCATTGCAGGGCTGCTCGTAGTAAGTAGCTCTGAAGTGATGCCACAGTTGCCAGCTGCTTTATTGTTTTTAAGTTTCATCACTCCCAATTTAATCTCCTCAGGAGAAAATTTGGCGCTGTTGGGGGCAGGGGTAGCTTCTGCAGCTGCAGCAATAAGCACTGGGTCAATGCAGTTGGGTGGATCTGAGTTTAGCAGCTTATTAAAGTGTTTCTCCCAAAGACCAACACATTGAGACTGATTGTATACAGTTTCTCCATTTGCTGCTTTCAGGCTTGTGGACGTCATGGCATGTTGGCCAGTCAGCTTGCACAGGATCTTGAAAGTTATGCCTATGTCTTTCTTTTGGGCAGCTTGCTCAAGCTCAGCAGCTTTACCTGCAATGAAGTCTTTCTTGTCCCTGTGGAGCAAGGAGTTGTGTAGTTTGTTGAGCTGTCTGTACAGTCCTGTATCCCCTCTTAATCTTGCTTGCCATCTCTGCTCAACTATTTCAAATGTCTGGTTAGTAATCCACTCTTTCTTCTTTTGCAGCTTTGAGCCCACAACTTTAGTAGCTGCTCTGAGAACATTGTCTTTGAAAGTGGTCCATGCTGACTTGCTATCTAAACACAGCTGGAGAGCCTCAAAGTGTTTAGAGACTTCAAGCATATACCACTTGCAAACCGAGGGATCTTGCTTCAGTTGAGAGGTGTCTATCTTCTTGGTGGATGAGGAGTTACTCTTACTGGTCCTCAGCCGGAATTTTATCCTTGCAGAGACAAGACAGTGGTCAGCATTGCTGAGCTTGGCAACTCTGTAGGAGCGGCAGTTCTGGACAGATGAAAGCCTGCGGTGTCAAACAAAGATGTAGTCAAGCATCTTTTTGGTCCTGCCATCATTGCTGTACCATGTGTACTTTGCAATGTCTTTTCTCACAAACCAGGTATTTGTGACTGCTAGAGCATGGGTGATGCAGCAACTGAGCAGCTGCTCACCATTATCATACAGAGCATCAGCTGTCACACGTCCAGCAGCAGCATTGTACAGACTGGAGCTGTTAGCCAAACCTGTGTTAAAATCTCCTAGGACTAGGAGGTAGTTGTGTGGAGGTACAGACATAAAAGACATATATACACATAGAAGTTGTCCTTATCTTCATCTTGGGCGTTGTTTGTTGGTGCATAGCAGGTAAGAACAGTTATCTTCCTGTGCTTGCTGTCAATTCCCACTCTCAGTAGATGTGATGAGATAGGAATAATGACAATAAAGCTTTCCAAGCAAAATTGTTGAGAACAAGGCCAACTCCCCCTCTTCTTTTTGGTCCACTGGACCAAAGCAGTGTCTGCCCTTCTCCAATATCTTCTTTGCCACTTCCTGTAAGGTGAGTTTCTGTTATTCCTGCAATCGTCACTTTGTATCTTCTTAGTTCTTTTGCTAAAAGAAGCTTAGAACCAGGCTGGTTCAGCATCAGGACATTCCAGGTGGTGACATTAATGCCACCTTGGTCAACA
This sequence comes from Artemia sp. Kazakhstan ARC1039, assembly GCA_029168905.1. Classification (NCBI taxonomy): domain Eukaryota; kingdom Metazoa; phylum Arthropoda; class Branchiopoda; order Anostraca; family Artemiidae; genus Artemia; species Artemia sp. Kazakhstan ARC1039. The sequence goes on from JAQQPU010015132.1 coordinate 7,695, forward strand.
ATGATTGAAGGGGTATATCCTTGGGCAGGCATGGGTCCAATTGGGATAGTAGGTTGAGCATGAGGCTGTATATTCAGTTCTATTTGTAGCAAGTAATTTCAGGAGGGTTGCTAGCCCAACTGACCCTAGGTGCATTTAGTTCTCTGGTGGCTAGCCAGATATCCAGAGGCACATGAAGTCAGCTCTGCATGCACCATGAATGCATGGGAGCAGACTTTGGATGAGCACCATTACCTTCAGATATCCTGGTATCCTAGCATTATTTAAAAAACAATCAGAAAAAAACAAGTTTTTTCAACTGAAACCAAGGAGCAACACTAATGCTTAAAATGAACAGAATTTTTTTAATAATATCAACACTTTTGAACTTAGTTATCAAACCAAAACATTTATTGCATTTACACTCAGTGTTTATAAAAAGTATAGCAATATTAAAGTAGTTTGTTCAAAGTAAAACTAAGATTAAGAAAATCAAATAAAAAATTTTAATTCAATATTTTTGATTTAATTTTGAATACCACAGGCCAGTAAATTTGACAACTTTATACTTCATAACTGTAAAAAATTAAATTTTTTTCAAAGTGACAACTAGATAAATAGAATCACTCCTTGAAAAAAAATGATAATAAAACATGAAAAACATATCTGTTCAGGGGGAAAATACAGAAATTCCCAGCATTCCATTCAGGGGAAACATTTCTGATTATAGTGGCTTCATATATCAGCTCATGGGTACTCTTGCAATGGAAGCAAAGGCTGACAGCATATTTTTACCAAAATTGCCCCTTATTAAGTTGTTTTCCTTGTGTTTTCTATATAGACTTTCTTGTGTTCTGATAACTGCACTAATTACTAGCAAACAAATACAAATTTAGGCTCTTATACTTGTGTTATTGACAAGGATCATTATTTACTTACAGTTCATTACTATGAGGAATTTGATTTTTTTTTTTTTTTTGGCTCCAACCAAATTTATATAGAAAAAATGTTTGTGGAAAACTGGTTAAGAGTTACTCAGTCACAAATTAGAAATCATATTTTCCTTATTAAGGATCAAAATCTACTGACAGGCAGCCAACTAGGGGGAAACTAACATTTTTTCGATGGTTTTTCCCTATTCTGCTCTCTTTCCTTTGGTTTTCTTATAATTACTTTATAGTCCCAAATTTCCAGGGGGCTTTGGCCCCCCTCCCCCTTGCTGGCGCCCATGAAGGGAGGTACAAAAGAAGTAGAGATGGGAGCTTTGAAACACCTTCCAAGGAGATATTTTAAGCTCTGAATTCACATGAAGGGGCTTAAATTACTTGTCTTAGAGCAAAAACTTGGTAGAGGCCTAAAATTAGGGCTGTTGAGATGGAAGCATTTTAAGAAAACAATTCTTACTTGATAATATGCAGAATAATTGTAGTTACACATTTTGACTGCAGTTATACTACACTTTATAGCCATGTTCAAAATAGTCCAAAGAACCTATAACAATACTTCTAGAGTTGGCAAAATCCCCCAGAGCCCTGGGGCAAGGGTTTTAAGTTATGACCTGGGGGCATATAAGGTTTTTATAGAATGGCTGGTCATATAAGCTTCAGCTAGGGCTCATTTGATTAGAAATCAGAAGTTATAATGCCCTTTTTTCAGTTACTGTAACTAATGACATTAAGGGCAATAAGTTGAAACTATTAGGGGGTTTCAATTAAACAAAATAACTATATTCATGCTTGTATTACAAGGGCATATATAAACAATATCATAGGCAGCAATGCTCTACCATAACTAGTAATATCATTGATATTTTAAAGGAGCTAATTTGATTGGAAATTAAATGTTCTAGCGCCCTTTAAAAGAGTCAAAAGTGATTGGAGGGCAATCAGTTTTCCAATCTTATTTCCCTGAAAAAGACTTTGTCAATATAAAACAAACATAAATTAATTAAAAAAAACTTTTTCCTCAATATAAGTTTTTCAAAGAAAAGCAACAAACTAGCCTATTAAACCAAAAATCTGATAATCTACCAAGCATAAAACTACCACAAATCAGCATCAATAAACAAATAAAACCCAGCATGAACAGAAACTAAAATAAATAGCCAGGTCAAACTCAAAATAAGCAGAAATTACATGATTAGGGCTCACAACCTCTATGCCTTCAAGGCCAGAACATAATTTGCACATTAGGCTACTGAAAAAATACAAATGAATGTGCATTGTCAGTTTAATATATATTTTCCAGGAAAATAGCACTTTTTAGTGCTACCCTGGAAAATATTTTAACTAGGATTATTATACATGGGCTATTAGGCCTATGTAGTAAGAATTGTTTTCTTAAAATGTCTCCTTATGACCAGGACTGGTCCTAAATTTATACCCTATACTCTCTTCTTATTAGCCTATCTGATTTGGTCAATATCTACAAAATCATATTATTGAGTTAGGACAAAAGTGAATGCACCATTTGATGCCTTTGTTTATGCTGATTACAAATATAATAAGCATTTCTATCGGAAATGAGTTTCAGCCCCCCCCCCTATATAGGCCAATTCAGGGTTAGGTTAGGTATAGCCTATATAGGGGGGGGGGCTGAAATTCATTTCCAATAGAAATGCTTCTTGTATTCGTAATCAGCATAAAAAAAAGGCATCAAATGGTGTATTCACTTTATTCCTAACTCAATAATATGATTTCGTAGATATTGACCTCTGATTTTTGCCCAACAACTACAATAAACCTTAGCATAGTCTTAATTTGAGGCTTTGAACTAGCCTAGGCTAAATCATTAATAGCCTAGCAGTCACTGCATTTGCCCTAAACAACTCTTACCGGTGTATCAAAAGTGTAGACGCACTCATCTTTATAGACTTTATCAGCTCTTGAGGGCACTTTCACATAATTTAGTAAGTTTTCAATCTTCTCCATGGTATTTAGCCTATCACAATCAGAATTTCAAATAGCTCAATAGATCAAATTAATGAAAATATGTATATGATTAGGGATTACAGACATGAGTAGGCTAGGTAGCGCAGTATGTAATTGATGTATATACCTTTTGTGTCTGATTACATCTGCGAATTTAAAGCATAAAAACTGATTCGTGAAAAGGAAGAAAATGTAAAAATGAATAAAAATGGAAAAGAAAATGAAGCTGAAACAGTGGTTTCAACTGAACAGGGAATATTTCCCCCCTTCATTTTTAAAATCCCTCATGAGTTTGAAAAATACCTTTTATGGTATATCAATTAAAAAACGACAAATTTGCCCCCTCCTAGATTTTAAATTCCGCCCCCCCAATTTTTTTTCATTGATGCTACTGGCCTAAAGAGGTTTTAACATGTACACAAGGTGCTTTAATAAGAAGCACTATATATATAATTGAGAAACAATGGAAGGGTATTTCTAGGTTGAAAGAAGTATATATGGAAACATGATTTCACATTGTCTGTTGTCATCCCACTAACCTATTTGCCCTCAGTGTTAGCAACATGAAAAAAACGTATAACCTCTTTTATTTTATTCTTCTTTTAGTACGTGTCATAGATGAAAATTCTTGAATTTATTTAGTTTAAAGCACTGAAAAGCTCTTTTGATCTTTTAGCCAATCAAGAATCTACCAGATCTTGACCAAAAAATTGCAGTTGTTAGTTTAAAGTCTTATCAATTCCAAATAACTGGCTCTGCATAGTACAGGATTTACATTTCACATATGGGGGAAAAAATTTAATACCGAATATTATTATAATCGTCATTACAATTAAAACACTGATGGAGAACAAGCAATCAAATGGGGGATAAACATTATATTTTTCGAAAACATGGACGATGATGATCTTTAAAACTTGCAGTTGTGCTATACTAGCTAATGAATGAAGTAAAAAAAATGGTGGAGATAACCATTCAGCTTAATAGAAGAAAATGGAAAATAATAGAAAAATAATTTTTCTATAAAAATTTATGAAAAAATAATATTTTTCTATAATTTCCCGACTACAAATTGGGAAAAGTTGGGGAAAAAATCCTGACTTTTAAATCAATAATTCCTATCCATAAAATTGTGTGAATTTGGACTGTCGTAAAATTACTAAAATGGGAGATTGGCACATGTTCTTTAAAATATAGGTGATGGGAATCTTTACAACTTGTAATTTTGCTCAACTAGCCAAAGAATGTAGCATACAAATGGTGAAGACAATTATTCAGGTTAATAGAAGAAAAAGGTCCCGACTTTAAAATCGATGTTTATTTTATTCAAAAATTGATATATATATATTTGGTTGATAAAACTATAGAAAATTATGACAAAACTATAAATAATATTTGATTCTACTCTATCACACAAAAGAAGAAAAACTAGACAATTAAGTTACAAAAAAAATAATTCAACACCTAAAATTTGAAATAAAAATAGATTCCAATCAAAATTCGAAGCAAGAAAGCTTGACGCATATTATGCCGGAATTCTTTAATATGATAGAACATATCATGGTACCTGGACGCTAACCATTTGTTTGAATTTTGGACAAAATGTAATTAAGGCATCTTGCTTAAACAGGTGAATATTTATTCATCTGTTTTTCTCTCATATTTATTATAAGGAATCAGCCGTTTCGAGCCATTCCCCCAACGAACATGCTTTCAACGGCGAATTGATTCTTTATATAACTCATTTAATATATATATTATGGTATATAACCTGTTTGCAAAAGCAAAGCTAAGAAGGTGGTTCCATGCTATAACCCAAACGAAATAAAAGAAGAAAGCTAAATAGTATCAATCACAATTCAGTTTAAAATCCCATCTATGTATGATCCCCATCTTTGCATAAATAATACAAGCAACAACAGGCGCAACAATGAGGAATTCATCTAAGCAGAAACATTTTTAATCCATATCTCAGCTCTATATCCAAGGGCCGTCCTCAGAAAAGCACCTATGTCTAAAATGTGACGTTATTTACTCAGATAATTGCTGAGACCGTTTGTTAAGCATGACAACATTCAAAAACCTAGGAGAAAAGAGAAATCACAGTCAGTGAAAAATGAGGAAAAACCGAAAATTTTTAGGAAGGTCTTCGATAAGTCAATAAAATAGTTGACTTTATTCTCCCTCGTCCTTTTACATTTTCTTATCTGTCATCTCTACCTCTGTGAGGATTCCACAGTAGAGCTAATTTGTAAACTGTACGGAATGATGTGCTTTAAAAGTTATCAAGAAACCCCTAGGATTATTTTGTGGACTTCTAGCGATCTTCAAGAAAGTTTCTGCTTATGCGCCTATGAGTCGTCTAACACAACTAGCCTGAGACCAACCGAAATGGAGCTTGGATATATTATATGTAGTAGCAGGAATTTGTATTTCTATTTCAGTCCATAATTCTATGTCCAAAATCAAGTCGTTATCTCCACAATTTGTCTGTTCTTTTGTGATCATTTTAAGCGTGTCTTTACTTCTGTCAAAGACTTGTTTTACTTAACTGATGACATTGGGCCTGGGTAACATGGTAGTACTAAGTTCTCGACCCCAAATGTTCTCCTCGAGGTTTTTAAACTTAAAACCAAAATCAACGAAAGGTTCTGACTGTACATATTTCAATCAGTTACGAAACAATCTTTTTGGGGTTGATCATTTTAAATACATCTTTAATTCTGTTCAAGACTGGTTAGCGTAGCTTTTGCTGTGGACAAGGATGACCAAGTTCTGAATCATACAAAACTACATTGTCTGGCTGTTTATCAGCTTCTTGCAATTTTTTTCGTCAAGGGATGGTTCCTGATTCTTTGTTACACTGTTTTTGCGCAGAAAAGTCACGTGCTTGATTCTAGTAATACAGATAGTATTAGTTACACAGGTAAAACGATTTAAATATTTAGTTAATGATAATTAGTTACATAGTGCGTTATAGTGATACGTTTTAGATGATAATTTGGTTACATAACATAATTTTTGTCTGTCTTTTTCAGCCCTTCTTGAACATCTGCAGCTAAATCGTCTTGAATATTTTCTGTAAACAAATGGTACAACACACAGCCAACACTGCACAAATAATAGCAATTTTGTTTAAAAGACCAACCTTTAAGCCAATTTTCATTCAACGTATGTTTGAGATTGCGAACTATACCTATTCTTGTTTTACTGGCGTACGCAGCGTGTAAATAATTTGAAGCAGCTTGGTGTTCAACAGCGTCTCCTTATTTGTGGCCCCTCTCTTCTTAGTTTATGAGACATGGTCTTAGTATTCACCGGGGCTCTGAAATAAGAATGCATTTTCCTTTAGCAACTAGTGTTTACTAGGTAAGTGTTGTTTTGGTTTTATTTTTGGGGCCTTGTGAGGAACTGAGGTGGTGTTTCAGTGCCAGTGAACTTGGTTGCCATATTTTGTTTGCATGAACCAATTTAAGGGCTACTGATGACCTACTTATTTCAACTATTTGTACCACTCAAATTAATATGTTCCTTAAGATTTTTGAGAGTTTGGATGCTTTTAATTATATTTTGAACTGCCCCGCAAAGTCACAGTGCATTGATATCCACTTGTAACACCCTTAGTCGCCCTTTATGCAATCTTTGTAGAATGTTTGGTAAACATCTTTCCTTTGAGAGGGAATTACGTTACCTTAATTTTATTTTAAAGAAAATTTTCTGGATGATGCTCATATTCGCTATGTTTTGTGGCCAGTTTATCTCAGAGTTAATTAGCCACCTAATTAGTTGAGCCCTTACTCAAGTGATGTTAATTTGTTTTCCTTTTGGTTATAATGCACCAATATTTTTGAATTGTCTCTTGTTTGCAAGCACACTTAAGGTGGTAAGTATTGACTGTCAAAAGGTTTACGAATGTTCTTTCAGGAATGATATGGTCAGTTCATATCTAGTGACAAGGGCCACAAATTATGAAAATTCCTCGTTTATTACAAGGGCTTTATATGTCCAGTTTAGCAGAAAAATGGATATGCTTGCTAAAATCAAATTGCTACAAAATTGATGTTTATAATCGAACGATTGAAAGCGGAGAATTTTTGAGCGTCGTCCTTCCCCATTCTCACAAATATGGACATGTTGAGGATCGTCCGATCTATTCGACCCTTCATGGTTAGGAACGTAAAATAATGGCTGAATTGTGCTAATAATCACTAAAACTCATAAAAGGCTGTACTAAGACAATACTCAAATTAAAAGAATCTGATTTTGTTTTAATTACCAATATGCAAGACTTATTTATTTTAAAGTCGCTAATAAAAAGATATTTGTGTAAGGGAATTGATATAATTTAAGATAAGGGGGAGGGATGGCCCTAGAAAGTGGACGCTGACTTCGATTTTAATGTGCCAATTGTCTTAAAAAAAATATTTTGTCTCAGTTGGTATGATAGTTTTGGCCTCGGATACATCAGTACTTACGTTGTCAAACCTAAAGATTGATTAGGAAAAAGTAATCCGAAACAAGTTTACGCGTTTACAGGCCTTATAGTATAGACCAGTTTGAGGTGTTTTCTTGCGACAATCCGGGTTATAATTTCTTAGTATCGATTCTAATGACTGGGGTTCCCCGCAATACCTAAATGAAAGAAAGAACAATCAATCTCTCAATCTAATTTCTTAAATTTTCTAATGCAGCATCGATTTTAACAAAGCTTTTCAACAATCTGCGAATTTGTATAATTTAAGATAAGGGTGGAGGGGTGGCCCTAGAAAGTGGACGCTTACTTCAATTTTAATGTGCCAATTGCCTTAAAAAAATATTTTGTCTCCGTTGGTAAGCCTCGTTGGCGAAAGCCTCAGATACATCAGTACTTACGCCGTGAAGCCTAAAGATTGATCAGGAAAAAATAATCCGAAATAAGTTTACATGTTTACGGGCCTTATAATATAGACCAGTTTGAAGTGTTTTCTTGTTGCAATCCGGGTTATAAATTCTTAATATTGATTCTAGCGACTGGGGTTCCCCCCAATACATAGATGGAAGAAAGACCCATCAATCATTTTCAATCAATCACTCAATCTAAATTTTTAAATTTTCTAATCCAGTATCAGTCTTAAAAAGCCTTTCCAACAATTTGGATAGTCTTTGGAAAACCCATTAGTTGGATACATAGCCAACGTAAAAATATTATTCAAAGCTTTCTTTTCTCAGAAAGTAACCATTTGAATGTAAAACCACAAAGGGTAAATCAAAGACTTGAACATGAACCCTCAAAACAGTTTTAGAATTGTGTTGTTTAGATTGATATCTGAAAGATAAATATCATCAATTGCCATTTGGTGCGTGGTTTTCAATGAGGCCGGTTTTAAATCGGTCACCTTCATGCAACAGCGCTACTAAAAAGAAACAGAGATAGCATGGCTGCATTATAACCGAAAAATTCTTCCAGCACGTCTAAAGAGAAAGCTACGTTTTACAGAAACGGTTGGTTATGAAAATGAGATTTTGCTATCTTATGCCCTTCTGCCTTTAATGCTATTTTAGCGCAGACAGTATTTCGAAATTAACATGACAAATTTGTATTTGTATATATAAGGATAAAGACCCATTGTTGGTTCACTTGATGGGTCTTTTTGATGTGACAAGTAGCAAGTTTGTCACCTCACCTTGCTGTGGCGGGAATTAAACCATGGGTTCCTCATTGCCAAGCTGCGCATCAATCTACTGTGCTAAATAGGCACCCATAAGCTGAATTCCAGGGGGGGGGCAAACCTCGTCTAATTGACACTTTTAATGCTATATAATAGAAATCTCTGAACAAAAATATAAAAATGAGGCAGCATCATTCAGCCAGGGGGGCGGGCGCCCCCCCCCCCACCTTATGGGCGCCCATGCTGTGCTATAACAAGGGCATCTGCATTCATAGGTTTACTCATTTTATTATTTGTATCCCCCTATCTTTTATTAGAGTAAATGGTGAGTACGGGTAGGGGAGATTATGAATTCAAAGGGTCAGTTTAACTACAAAAGGGACTTTGATGCAGAATTATATATTTTTTTGGGTACTGGTTAAGAATCCAGTAGTCACGCGATAAGTGAATTTTCGTTAATGCTAACGAAATAAAACAAAATAAGATAAAAATATGATAGTTCAGACACAAATTTGGGCTATATATTTGCACATTAGGGGGGGGGGGGGTAAAGCATTGTATATATTAAATACGTAACCTAACCCAACCTAGGTACCTTTTAGTCCCCCTAAACCCCAAAAAACTAAAATTTAAATATAGTTTTCTATATTTAACAGCCTTCTTCGTATCGGCCAGTAACGATATCTTCAGTATTTTGTAAACTATTCGAGATTGTTTTGTTCGATGAGATTTATGATAAGTGTGAGATGCCTCCACACCAGTTTGGTTTTCGAAAAGGCCTCGGGTGCACACATGTACTTTATCTTCTTGCTAACATATTACTTGATGCTCATCTCTCGCGAGAAACTTTGATCTTAGGTCAGTATGATGTCAGGAGAGCTTTTGACTCTGGGATTCATGCCCAGATTTTGGTTGAGCTGTGTAAGCGAGGCGTGCGTTCTTCTATTGTAAGTCACTACGTGATATGTATAGGAACCTCAAGCTTCGTGTTCGTTTGCAAGATGGTGAACTTAGTGGGGAGATATCCGTACATAAGGGAATTAAGCAAGGGGCTATAACGTCTCCTACTTTGTATAATAATAGTGTTAATGATGCACAACAGGTTGTCTCTCCGAGTTATATTTGCAAGCATATTGACTTGTCCCTTCTGGGCTTTGCACATGATCTTTTAAATCTGTCTCGGTTGCATTCTTCATTAGAAAATAGTTTCTCGCGTCTTGAAAAAAGTTATGCTGATATTGGTTTGCAGTTTAATGTAGAAAAGTCTGCTATTTTGTTTTTTGATTGCCCTGAAGATAATGCTACAGTCAGGCTTGGTGGAATTACCGTAACACCGTCTGGTCACATTACGTACCTTGGCCTCCCGATTGGTCGTAATCTTGAACACCTTTCTAAAAAAGTGCGCATTGCCTATGCGGGCGTTGTCACTAGCCGTCGCAATTCAAGCCGTAAATATTTGGCTCGTCTTTATAATGCAGTAGCTTTGCCTCATGTCTTGTACCTGTCTCCTTTTTGGAAGCTCCTGAGTGCACGAAACAAGAAAGACATAAGGTCGGTATTTTTCAAGTATGCCCGATATCTTCTTCAAGTGCCGCCTTTTGTTAGAAACCGCCATATTGTTGCGAAATAAGGATTTGTTGAGACTCTGAATGCCGTGGAGGAGGTAATTCAGAATTACGTGAAAAAACTAGAGCTTCTGCATCACGAGTGGGCCCACCTTCTCAAATAGTTGTGTTATTATGTAGTTCTTTCTGTTTGTATTTGTTTTTCTTGCCAGTTTTTGCTTTTTATTTCTTTTCTAGTTTGTGCTCTGTCTTTTTCTGTTTATTGTAAGACAGTTTATTAATAAAGTTCATTCATTCATAGTTCCCAGAGTGAGAAACCCTTTGTTTTATACAGCGTCTCCGAGTAATGCCTACCTGATCTTCAATACAATTTTTGCGTGACTGCTGGATTCTTAAATAAACTCCTTTTTTAAATAAACCCCTCTTTATAAACCCTAAACCCCAAATATTTCAAATCGAAGGAAATTTTAAGGACTTCCACAAAACCTAACTTTATTCAAAACCCTTGGATGACAAGCATTGTAGTTTAAGATGTTGCATGAAAAAGTCAAATATGGGTTCCCTGAAAGGGTGAATTATATGATTGTTTTTTTTTTTTTAATATGGCAACTTCTTTAGAGAAATTCACCCCTTTTATGTGAAACTTTACTGAAGCACACAGTATCAACAAACAGTCCCTGCTATTCAAATCACCATTTATGACTAATTTCGTATACGACTTGATGACGCTTAAATATTTCAAATGAGCTTATAAATAAAATTTGTTTGACCATATATTCTTGCCAACTCTGAACTGGTCAATCAATACAGTTAATAATCTGATTTCTCTTATCAATTTCTCAGTAATCCTCTTTTTAAGACGGAAATACCCATGTAGGGGTAAGTGTGAAAATTAAAATGTATCAATATGCAATGTCAGCAAAGTCGGTAGACGTATTTTTATCTTTGATCCTTGCTCACATTCATGCAACCCTGCAAGCTTCAAACCTTATTTGAAATAGCTTAGGGTAATAATTGCAGGGAATGTGTAATGGTTTCTGATAACCGATGTGTATAGTATGCGCAGTCAGGCACGTACAAAAGCATGGGTGCCCATTAGCCGAATTTTAGAGGGGGGCTTACCTGGTCTATTCGGCACTTCCAATGCTGTATAATAGAAATCTCAAAACAAAAATTTAAGAATATAAGTCAGCAACATTCAGCCAGGGGGCTGGAGCCCCCCTGCCCCCCTCCCCATATGGGCGCCCATGTACAAAAGCAAATACATTGTAATGGACCAAATTTTTCAGAGAGGAGATAAATAAACAATATGGAAAAGCCAAAATGAGCGAAAATAAATACAAGTTTCAACACTCTCGAAGAGTATATGGCCCCAAAGGCCCCCACCCTGCTTTTCTGCTTACACAAATAAGCACCTTTAGCAGGTATCAAGACTAGTTTTGGAGGAACGGGGTCTTTCCTTAAAAAAAAGTATTTTTTTGATCGCAAGATAAAATATCCGGATATCTTAAATTTTTACACCTTAGTCCAGTGGTCCCCGACCTTTTTTAAATTATGTACTCTTAAAATTTATTTTATCGTGGAATACCTCCTATAAAAACCAAAAGAAAAAAGGTCATTGAAAATAATGTAGTAGCCTAGAATTGGGGCTACTGAGAAAAAGACATGTTAAGAAAACAATTCTTGCTTCATAATATAAACAAAATTGTAGCTGACATACTTTGAAGGTGCTTCCACTATACTTTACACCCCTCCCCCTAATCTGCAAATATATAGCCTCAATCATACATTTCCCATGTGTCTTTCTGAGCCTTGATTTCGTCAGCGTTGATTCAATTTATAGGTACACGGGTTGAAACAATAATGAGGCATGGCAAATTACATTGAAAATGTATAATTTGGGTTATTTATTTACATATTAAGGGGGGCATAAAGTATAGTAAAAGTGCCTTCAAAATGTGTTAACCACTATTTTCGTTGCGTATTATGAAGTAACAATTGTTTTCTTAACGTATTTCCGTCCCAATAGCCTCAATTCCAGGATAATACCGAAAACAATATAATACCAGACATGGGTACATTAAAAAAAAAAGATAATTTCAAAGCAACAGAACATTTTGCACTGTTATTTTTCAGACAATTTGGCATGAACACTTAGGAATCGAAAATTTGACGCTTACATTTATGAACAGAAAACTTAATACTTTTCAATGAGATCCTTAAGCTTGGATATTCAAGCTCAGCTTTTTAAAATCTGGACCAAATGATGACAGGTAGAGCCTTAAAGTTGGAACAGCATCAAGTTATTTCTATGTTTGTTCTTGATAAAAGTATAGGCTGAAAATACCCTTTCTACAAGCTCTGACATGGGCAAATCTCCATTATTTTTATTGGGGGGGGGC
>JAQQPU010015133.1:0-21691 GCA_029168905.1 Artemia sp. Kazakhstan ARC1039
CTCCAATGGATATGAATATATTACTAATACTGATAGTACAGATGCGCTTAAAAATGCTACAACTAGTGAATTACATCTAGTTGGAAAAATATATCATGAAATATTTAATATACCCCAATGGCTACCGCCCAATGTTAAAGTGGATATAAAATTGACGCTTGCACCATCTAATTTCATATTGAGAAAGGAACTTACCGCCAATCCCGATGTAAGTCTCTCCCTCACCTCAGCAATACTACATGTACGCAAACAGCAGGTTATGAGTTCTGTTGCTTTGGCCGTGGAAAAACTGAGAGCCAATGGAAATAATATTAAACTACTTGTTCCTCATACAATCACCAATCAACGTCATATAACAATGGGCTCACGCACCTTCACCGACTCATCCTTTATCAATGGTGAAATCCCCTCGAAATTGGCTTTGGCATTTGTAAAGAGCTCCAGTGCAATAGGATCATGGACTGAATGCCCACATAAATTCGAGATGTTTGGACTTTCATCTCTTGTGTGCAAAGTAAACGGCATCCCACTCTACAATCTATCTTTTGATAAATCTTATAGAACATTGTACGAGTTGACCATGCAAACCCTAGATCATGATTCGCAACTATTTGAAAATGGTATAACCGAAGATATGTTTGCTAAAACACATGGTATCATTGTATTGGATTTGTCTGGCACACAGGATATGAGTATAGTACGTACGGGGACTGTGCGTTTAGAGTGTACATTTGCCGACCCATTGGCTGAGAGTATTGCCCTAATCTCACTAAATCAATATGAAACCTATTGGGAAATCACTCCCGAAGGCAGTGTTCTACTAGACTTGGCGCCATGAACACCAGTCAAATAATCAGTGTATTTAATATGGACCCCTACATGTCCCAGTACAAATCCTATTGTCTACCCTCAGACTATCTTGGAAAAATTCAAAATGCGAACAATACTTTGATTATTGTTAATAGCAGTCCATCGACTGTGCTGACGGGTCATTGGCTGTGCATCTTTCAAACAGTGAAGAATATCGAATTTTTTGATCCTCTTGGTCTACCCTATACATTCTACACGCCACACATCAGCAACTATATTGAGAGCAGTGGGAAAACTATTATTCAAAATCGAAAGAGGGTGCAGGATCTAACGACTAAAAGCTGTGGCTTCCATGCGCTACTATATTTTGTGTTCCGATGCCGTGGTTATACTTACAAGCAGTTTCTCCGTATTTATGGTGACAATCCACGTCTGAACGACTTTCTAGTGGAAAATTTACTTACAAGTGTATTTAATATTGATTTCAGTGCCCTAAGAGTAAAGTGCTTAAAAATGTTTGTGAATTTGTTTATTAATAAAATGTATATATACAACAATGTTTTTAAATCTACACTTTTAGATTTCATCCTCTACTAGGTAACTGTCGTGAACCACTAATGCTGGTAAATCATTTGGATTCACTGTATATTGATCTTGATTGACTGCAAAGTCAGGGTCACATTTTCTGAAGTACAATGTAACTTCACTCTTGTCATATCTCTTTGTATAGTCAATGATACTATTTGCATTCATATTATGAAATTCACGAGTTTCAATCTGTCTATTTGAAGCAATATCACATACTGTGTTTTCAAGTGGTGAATCACATTCGGTAACTGCCAAATAAAAATCGCTTGGTTTATAGTCATAGTAGACAGTGTCGTCACAGCGATGACGTAGAAACCAGATTGTCTTGTTACCCCAACAGTTGAATCGTAGACCAGATTCCTCTTCCCAGAATAATTTAAATCCACGACGATACCAATCTCGTAGAAATAAACTAAAATCACGTTTAGGATTCTTTCCAATCATAGCGGGGTAAGTATTCTCCCACTGATCACATTTATCATTGTGACAATTGGAGCATAGGTGCCCGCTAGGGTGTGAGTCACACACCTCCTCAAGACATGAATTACATCCTTTAATTTGTACTGCATAGCCTCTATGTAATTTGCAAGGATTACATAATTTACACTTTTCATTATAGTCATCAATAATTGTACAATTCTCACATTGAGTCCAACTGCCAAGAGTGTACATGCACAATGGGCATATATAGAACATTTTGGTTTCCGATGTCAACTCTCTCACAGCTAAAACGAAACTGATCCTCTTCGCGCCATAAATTCAAAGTGTAGGAAAGGGGAGAGGAGTAACTCTGTGACGTTGCCTCTTTCGAAGGAGGAGCCATCTACATTGGCAATGAAAGTATATCCACGATATCATTCCGACGTGTCGTGATCAAGATATCAATAAATTGAGTATAAGCATTTGAATCACATTTTAAAAGTTGAAGAGATAAGTCGAGAAAATCATCATCCAAAATCAAATGTTTTTCCATAAACACTGATCTAATTCTCTCTTTCTCAAATTTATTCATTTTTCAATCCTTTCACTCTGACTGCCAACTCTAGACTGAAAAGAAAGTTGGCTCGGAAACAACAACAACATTGACATTCGCTGAGAGCGTGTCCAAAACAACAACAATAACATTGACCTTGGCATTTTGCCTCGGAAACAATAACAACATTGACATTCGCTAAGAGCGTGCCAAAAACACACCTGGAGAAAGAGGTCATTGACCGATTACGCAATCATTCTCCCTAATGACTCTATGCCCATATTAGGAGTCCTGTCCGGAGATATTATGGCATCTCTACTGTTGTCATATTTTCGACCATGTTGAACAAAATGGTTATCTTAAAATTTTGATCGGATGACTTTGGGAAAAGAATGAGCGTGGGAGGGGGCTTAGTTGCCCTCCATTTTTTAGTCATTTATAAAAAGACACTAGAACTTTTAATTTCCTTTCCAATGAGCCCTCCCACGATATTCTAGGACCACAGGGTCGATATGATCACCCCTGGAAAAAAAAATAAATAAATAAATAAACACGCATCCGTGATCTTTCTTCTGGCAAAAAATAGAAAATTCCACATTTTTGTAGATAGGTGCTTGAAACCTCTACAGTAGGGTTCTCTGCTACACTGAATATGATGGTATGATTTTCAGTAAGGTTCTATAACTTTTAGGGGGTCTTTCTACCTTGTTTCTAAAATCAGCCAAATTTTCTCAGGTGCATAACTTTTGACGGGTAAGACTAAACTTGATGAAACTTATATATTTGAAATTAGCATTAAAATCTGATTCTTTTGATGTATCTATTGGTATCAAAATTCCGTTTTTTAGAGTTTCGGTTACCATTGAGCCGAGTCGCTCCTTACTTACAGTTCGTTTCCACGAACTGTTTGATTACCTGCGACAAGTTCATGTACTATATTCACGAGCTCATAGTAAAACTGTCTGAAAAGATCTTCCTTTTTTAAAACAAGACGACTATTTTTGCAGGGGCTTCAGTTCAGGAAAACGAAAGGGGGGAGAGGGGTAAGAATTTTTTTTTATTTTTCTATAACGATACAAATAAAAGAATTGGTCAAAATATAAGCGGATCAATTTTCTATTTTTTCAAGTTCTTCAACTATAATAGCAAAAGATGCTATTCGGAATCTAGAGATTTCAATTGTCTTCCTGCCCTCTCCCCCACCAAAACGGTGACCCTGCTTTTTAGGAGGGTATTTGACACTCGACTAATTTTATTTCAAGCTGAATTTATTCTTTCACGATGTCCTGAGGAATGTCACTGGACAAAGTATGTGCAAGACTAATTTAGACATTTAGAAAAATATTTTGTCTATATGTCTTAAATATCTAGAATCATAATGGTGTTTATGTTTATCAATTTTTTTTATAAATTCTCAAAAATTTTAATTGTTTCCTTACTGATTTTAGTTTTTCATTACAAAGCAGTTGGTTTATCTTGCTAAAACAAAAGATTTTAGAAGTAAACAAACAGATCTTTTTTGGCCACTTTTAAAACAAAACCACTGAATAAACTCTCCTGGAGTGGAATACTAGTTTATCCAAAAAAATCTTCTAAAACCTTTCGTCTCGGGATATCTATTTCTTTTTTTTCTTTTTTCCTTTCTAGTATAGGCTACATTATAACATATACAATGATTTTTGTAGTCACAAAATTTTCTGGAAACGGTGATCATAGTGAAGAAAAAGGAAATTTTGCATGGTAACGCTGGACAGGAGCAGGAGAGATACTAAAAGTGGGCTATTACTTAGAATAGAAAAATATTAGCCTTGATTTACGTATATTACGTGGCAAACTGAGCATGTTTGGAATATAAAAGCTTATGCCCCATAATTTTAAGTAAATATTCTGTGTCAAACAGCTCATGGTAACTAACTTTAAGTAAGGAGCAACTTGGCCCAATAATGACCAAAAAAATACAAAGCAATTTTAATAAGAACTAATATATAAAAATGATTTTTATGCTGATTCCACATACATTAAATTCTTTAAGGTATTTTTGGAATTTTTCACATTTCAAAAGCTGTGAGCCTGAAAAGAATTGTCTGATTTTTGAAACAGGGATGAAATACCCTCAAAAAGTCAAGCTATCTTAATTAAAATCACTTCCTTAGATTCAGCATATCAGAAAAGCCTACTACAAGGCAGGGGCGGATCCAGGATTTTTGGGGGGGGGGGGAGCGCAAAATAGGTTGATCCGATAAACTTGCGTTAGGAGCAAGTTTAATTAACGCAAACTTGAGTTAATTAAGTAAATTACACTACTTTTGACTACGCTAGGGGGGGGGGGGGCCCCCTGCCCTCCTGGATCCGCTACTGCTACAAGGGCTTACTATCAACAAAAATGTGGAACTTTGCTATTTTGCCATTATCATGAATTATAAGATATTTATTACACTTTTTTATCTTTTCCTCTTTTTTTAATTCCCGTATAATCTCTTTTTGGGGTTGGTGCACCTCAACTCAACTGACATTCATCGGGGGAAAGTACATTGTAGACATGTTTCGGACATAAGTAACAAGACTTTGGAGTTGCCAGTAGCCTACAAGGGGAAAACGAAAAATTTAAACAGTAAACAGTGAAAATCTAAAAGCAATACGGAATAAAAAAAAATGCTTGAACAAAATAATGCCCTGGAACAAAGTAGAATATAAAAGAGGATGAATAAAAAAAAATTAACAAAGGTCTGGAATTTAACAGGAACAGCTCAATTGCATATATAGATTGAATATTCAATTTTGTTTGTTGATTAGATTGAAGATGTTCTTTAAACCTCCATACGTAAGAATATACTAAAAGCAGTGTTAGTTTGTTCTTAGAGCCTTCCTTGGGGAGTGGAGGGGGAAGGACTGTAGTGGTAACTGTAAAGTTTTAAAGTGATCTAATAAGTCCTTGAATTACTCACTGTGGCTGTTTTAACCATGAAACTTCCAGGAAACAGTTGTAATGTTTAAAAATAATTAAATAAAAAACAAGTTTTTCAACTGAAAGTAAGGAGCAGCATTAAAACTTAAAACGAACATAAATGATTACGTATATGAAGGGTTGCCCCCTCGTCAATACCTCGCTATTTACGCTAAAGCTTGAATTTTGTTTCAATTCTTTAAGAATGACCCCTGAATCACAAAGGCCGTTTGATTAGAATAAATACTTCTTTTGAAACTACTAAGAAAAACTTTAGTGTAAAGAACGTGGCACTGACGAGGGGGAGAACCCTCTCATATACGTAATAATTTCTGTTCGTTTTAAGTTTTAATGTTGCTCCTTACTTTCACGATAAATAAAAGTTCAAATAGAGATAAAATCCTTTTGATAGACAGTGTTTCACAAACAGTGATAAAATTTCACAAAAAAATACTAGATATTTCGGTCACATATGCAGTGACAGTCATCAGTAGTAAAACTAAACTATTTAGTTTTACTAGTGATGACGGTCACTGAATATGTGACCGAAATATTTAGTATTTTTCTGTGAAATTTTATCACTGTTTGTGAAACACTGTCCATTAAAAGGATTTTATCCTTATTTGTACTTTTATTTATCGTCATGGAAAGGCAGTGTGGTCTGCGAAATTATCTCCTTACTTTCATTTGAAAAAACTTGTTTTTTATTTAATTTCTGATCGTTTTTTAAATAATGCTGGGAAATCCGGCTCCCCCTTCATGGCAGGTTCCCTTCTCCCATGAAAAATGTCTCCTTTGAAAGATCCTCCCACGTAACCGCCTCCCCCTGACCCCTCCCCACTTCGCCCCACCATTAAAAATCTCCCCTGACAATGTCTGTATAGTTTCATGGGCAAAGGTGATAACTTTTAGTCCTGCCGCTGGGGACTTTTGGGGATTAAGTCATCCTCAAAGACATAGTTATTACATTTTTCGACTATGCTTAACAAAATGTCTATCTCAAAATTTTGATCGGGTGACTTTGGGAAAAAATGAGCGTGTGTGGGAGGCTAATTGCCCTCCACTTTTTGTCAATTAAAAAGAACAGTAGAGCTTTTAATTTTCCATTTAAATAAACCCTCAATCGATATTCTAGGACCATTGGGTCTATCCGTGATCCTTGATTTTACTTCTGACAAGAAATACAAAATTCCACATTTTTGCAAATATGAGCTTGAAACCTTTACAGTAGGGTTCTCTCATACGCTAAATCTGAAGATGCGATTTTCATTCTATTACTTTTATGGGGTGTTTCCCCCTTTTTTTGAAAATAAGGCAAATTTTTTAAGGCTGGTAACATTTGATGGATAAAATTAAACTTGATGAAACTTACGTATTTGAAATCAGCATAAAAATCCAATTCTTTTGATGTAGCAATCGGTATCAAAATTTTGCTTTTAGAGTTTCGGTTACTATTGAGCCGTGTCGCTCCTTACTTACAGTTCGTTACCACGAACTGTTTGGTATGGCAAACCACTAGTACTCCTACTATTACTACTACTACTACCAATATTACAACTACTGCTACTACTGCTATTGTTACTACCACTACTACTACTGCTACTACTATTACTACTACTGCTACTACTACCATTACTACTACTACTACTACTACTACTAGTACTACTACTACTACTACTACTACTAATACTACTGCTACTGCTGTTACTACTGAAGTTACTGCTACAACTACTGCTGCTGCTGCTACTCCTACTATTGCTACTACTGCTATTACTACTACTACTAATACTGATAGAACTGCTACTGACAACGTTCTGCATTACTAAGCAGTTTTCAGACTTATACTCCTTCCCATGAAGCTTAAACTTATTTGATTATTTTTTGATGGCTTATTCCCCCCCCCCCCCCAATTCGAGAACACCCTATTTTTCTACTGGAAAACCCTAATTAGAAGAAAATTGTTTTTCCACGAGAAACAATAAACTAAAATGAAAACTATAAAATATTGTAGAAAGAAATACATCCAGGTTCCTGCTAAAATACTCCTTGGGGTCTTAGCCCGGGGCAGCAGTTATTTTTCTCTACTCTTTGAAAACCAGTATGTAAAATAAATGACATGTCATTTATTTCAGGATATCTCCAGGATATATTCCAGGATATTTCAGGATATATTCAGGATATCTCCCTGAATATAAAGTTGAACTGCCTTCAATCTTTTCGAGCAAAAAGAGATGCTTATGTTTTAATAATTTAGATTCCTGGCTCTGGTGGGGCACGTTGTGGTATAGCATCAACAAAGATTTGCCCTCTATTTTCTTCTCTGTATAGCCTACTATCGACTTCATATTTCCCATCGTGACAGTTTTAGTAAGTAATGTTACCACTATTACCCTGTATGCATGGAGATATCATCATTTCATCCGTATTTTATTGATATTCCCGAGTACCAAAATTACCAATCGGTATTACCGTTCCAACTTTGGACCCGAAGAACCCTAGCCCGGGTATCAAAGCATCGACTTTAGCTTCGCAAATTACCAATTGGTATTACCGTTCCAACTTCAGACCCCGAAGGACCCTATCCCGGATATCAAAGCACCGACTTTAGCTTCGCTAATTAGCAATCGGCATTACCCTTCCAACTTTAGACCCAAAGAACCCTAGCCCGGATATCAAAGCACCGACTTTAGCTTCGTCAACATTCCTATTATTTTTAATCCCAATATTGTTAAATATGTACAAACCTAGCTTTCTTCAAAAAATACTATTCAAAATAATCCAAAGAATCCAAAAGAAACTAATCAACCACCTTTCAAGAAAACAGTTGTTAAATTGGCGAAGGTTCTAAGAGAAATGAGTGTTCGGGACAAAATTAGAACTGCTACATCCGACATTCAAAATAATGATATCTGACTCTTGGAAAGGAATCTTCGTCACTCAAAATTGTTTTATGTTTTTGTAGTTCCCCAGTGGTAGGGACCCAGTGGATGAGAATCCATTATTTAGAAAAAAAAAATCAAAAATACTATATTTAATATTCAAAACAAGGATATCAGACTCTTAGAAAAGGGCTCTTTCACAATATTGTATTTGCCATAAGAAATTGTTTTAATTCTTTGGAATTAATAAGGGGATTAAATTAAGGTTCTAGCCATTGTAAATACCTATTCACAATGAGATTTTACTATTACGAGGATTTTATTTAGCGCTATGTTAAGCCAATCAGACTTTTTCATATAATTTTGTGATTGGCTGATAAATTTATGATAATTTCTGGATGGCTCAAAAAGTGCTAGTTAAATATCGGTATTATTAAAATATTCCTGTGAGTAGGCCTTAAGAGAAAATTAAACTGAAAAAAAACAAGTTTTTCAACTAAAAGTAAGGAGCGACATTAAAGCTTAGAACGGACAGAAATTATTCCGTATATGAAAGGGGCTGTCCCCTCCTCAACGCCTGGCTCTTTACACTAAATTTTTTTATTGTTTTGAAAATTAGGGTTGTGAGAAAGAGTCAAACTTTAGCGTAAAGAGAGAGGCGTTGAGGAGGGGACAGCCCCTTTCATATAAGGAATAATTTCTGTTCATTTTAAGTGTTCATGTCACTCCTGAAAGTATTCAGTTAAAAAAAAAAACTTTTTTTATTTAATTTCTGAAATTTTTTGAACTAATGCAGGTTTTGATTTGCTCACCGTACATGAATAATTAAAACGAAATTTGCATATTGGTTTTACTCTTTTTAACAAATAATAACCTTCTAATAACCTTAAGTTTGATTTTTGTTCTAGTTATTTAAGAATGACTCCTGAATCACAAAGGCTGTTTAATTAGAATAATAACGTCATTTAGAAGTTAAAAAGAAGTTTAGCGTAAGAACGAGCTATTGATTAGAGGCAACCCCCCTATGTACGTAATATTTTCTGTTGAAAAACTTTCACTTGAAAAAACTTGTTTTTTATTTAATTTCTGATTATTTTTTAAATA
The DNA here is from genome assembly GCA_029168905.1 of Artemia sp. Kazakhstan ARC1039. Classification (NCBI taxonomy): domain Eukaryota; kingdom Metazoa; phylum Arthropoda; class Branchiopoda; order Anostraca; family Artemiidae; genus Artemia; species Artemia sp. Kazakhstan ARC1039. The sequence goes on from JAQQPU010015133.1 coordinate 9,299, forward strand.
ATGCTGAGAAATCCAGCGCCCTCTTTATGGAAATTCTCTTCCCCCATGAAATATTCCTCCATTTAAAGGTCCAACACAAAGGCTGTTGAATTTAAACGAGAAGTATTCTAGAAAGAACTTTAAGACTTCAGAGTAAAAGGTGAGAGTCCAGAAAGGGGCACCCCGCCACCCCCCTCATAGACAGAATAGAGTCTATTTGTTTTTAGTTTTATTGGTGTTCCTTACTTTTAGGTGAAAATCCTTGTTTTTCGTATTCAATTAAATAAAAAAAAGTTTTTTTTTCAACTGAAATTAAGGAGCAACATCAAAAATTAAAACGAACAGAAATTATTATGCATATAAAGGAGGCTCCCCTATCCTCAATACCTTGCTTTTTACACTAAAAATCTTTAGAACAGTCAAAAAATCATATTATTTTAATAGAATGATCCCTTGTGTTTCAGGAGTGGCTCTTAAAGAATTTGGACAAAAAGTCAATTTTAGCGTGAAGAATGAATTTTATGGCAGGGGGCAAACCCCCTCAAATACATAATAATTTCTGTTTGTTTTAGGTTTTGATGTCGGTCCTTACTTTCAGTTGAAAAAACTTGTTTTGTTTTTATTTAATTTCTGATCGTTTTTTAATAATGCCGAGATATCCGGCTCCCCTGCATGGAAAATTCTTTCTCTCCATTGAAAATCTCTCAGTGGAAATTTATTCCCATGTAAAATCCCCCCCCCCCCCAAGCAAGGAAAACTCCTCTCAGGCAATTCCATTCTAGCTTAAAAACAAATTCCCAAAAAAATTTCTTTCGGGCGGCTCTGGGTGAAAACTTTTTCTTAGAGCACTTTAATTTGAAAATTTTTTTTTAATTATGCCAGAAATCCCCTCCTCCGTGGAAAAGTTCGCCTCTTCGCAGAAAGTTGCTTCCGTAGATAATCCCCTCTGGAGAATTTATAATAAAAAAAATAATAATTTTATTTTTGCCCGCTCATACAAAAAAAAGAGAAAAAGCAGAACAATATTAAAGAAGAAAAAGGAAAAAAACAAGAACACTCAATACCAAAGAACAAAATTAAGCAGTAACTTCTTCATTTGTACTCGTAGATCAGATGTAGAGGCAAAGCTCGAACAATGTTTCCAACGCCTTTTCTTCTGCACTTGTTTCCGTAGACGACACAACGACAATTGGGTCTACCATATTTTGAGATCTTAGAACGAATGTGTTTCTCTCGTAGAGCAGGTATCGAAGCAAAAACTTTGGTATTTCAGTATATAGACCGGAGTTTTAGTCTGTCAGATTGCGGGAACCAGTCCCATAATGGAGATATATAAAGCAGGTGAGGGAGAGCAACCGCTGCGTAAAGCTTTGCAAGAATCTTCCTGTTTAAGCTAAATTTCAGAGAGACAAGCTTCCCGTAACTTGAAGAAATACTCTTGGTAATTTTCTCGATTATTAGTAAACGAGAACTTCTCATATCATGACCGTACGGTGAATTGAAAACAACTTGTGAAGGTACCATTTTTACTATTGACTTTTTTTATATCACAAATGAGGTCAGGGGTTCTAGTCGAGGGAGCTAATAACGGACCGTCGCAGGTGTCCCTTCCTTCGTCCCTCTGGCACACCTGAAACAGCGTGTTCCTGGAAGCGAAGGAACACAGTTTTGTCTTTGACTTATGGAAAGCGTACGGCGCGTTTTTTACGACGGCGTACTTTCTCCTCTTGAGAGGTTATCTTTACTTGGTCGTGTTGTTTACTGCGTTCGACACTGGAGATCCTGGGTTCTACAAAGTGGACGTTATGCTTTGAACGAGAATTTTATTACCACAAACCTTTAACATTGCCTAGAGATAAATATGCATTCCCTAGTGCTTCTCATTCGTCGATTCAAATGGCTTTGGCTCGAACGTCTTTTCAAACTCTCCGACATGAATAGCCAACCGTGTGAAGATTTTTTTAGGAAGATGCGGTCTCAAACCAGCACTTACAGTACTGCAATAAACTTTTCGTTCCTCCAACTTCTACATCGAATTCGTCGATATGAAAGTATAACGGATTTTGAAGCTCAATATTCTAATGAACAGTTGTCCTTGCCCAAGGCCAAGCGAGTTAGATCCATTGGTGTTGAGTCTGTCAGTTCCAATTTTTCTTTGCCCGGGGACGATTAAATCAAGCTCGAGCTAGGGTGAGCTCCTATTGAAAGCCAGCGAATAATGAAAGCCTTGATACCCGGCGACGTACTTTCTGCTTTCGGTCACCAAGTACCGAATGCTCGTCTTTCTGTACTTCATGACAGTGACTCAGAAGATGACTCAGAGGAAAATACTCTGTCCGATAAGCAGGAAAACGCTTCCACGACTGACACTGAATCGGCCTCGGAAAGTGACGGCATCTTTGAAGATTTGCCAGTGATTGCTCACTGTGTGAAACAATAAGTTGAGAAAAATTGGGTTAGTGAGCCTGTCACGAACATGAAGAATTCTAGGTTTTGTCTTGTTAAGACTTCTGACGGCTCCTTAACACCAATAAAAAAATCCACGCTGTTGTGGCTTCTGAGGGAAAGCTCTGAGAAGCTGAGTAGTGACCGATTAAAACGGGTGATGGTCAATGGCCGACGAGTAGGACTACGTGAGTTGCCACAAACCAATGCAGAGGTTGGTGTGAAATCGGAATTGCGTATCGGTGAATGGTGCATTTACAGACCGGTTGGCAGGGGAAAGAGAGTATTTGTTGGGCGGGTCATACAGTTTGGCCACTTGTCTGGGCGAAGATGCCACTCTGTTGACACGCAGAATATAGCGATGCCGTTCCCTGACGACATAGGAATTCTGTGCCAGTGGTTCCGGCTGAATGCTGATCTCACATTAACTGCCGCATTGGTAGACCAGGGTTACTGTGACTTCAGCCTGTATATCATGCATTCAGCAGAACCCGTTTCTATGGAAATCAGCACCAACATTGTCTTTGGCTTTGCTATGGCAATGAGCCTTTGAGGGATTTATAACATCTAATATTGTATGTGTATCTATTGAAGAATAAAACTTATCTTATCTTATCTTATCACCATGCTCTGTGTGTCAACAGAAGGAATTTTGTTTAACATTTTTCAGAGGTAGTTGTTATTTTTTTTTCCTCCCCTTTTCCTCTCCACTCGGTGATATTTTAATACAAAAACATATAAATCTTACAACTTTATACATTATCATATCACCTAAACTTATAAAAAAAAATTATTATATACCAGACAATGTATTAGTGGACATAAAGGCAAACTACCATTTAACTTTTTTCTTACCAAATATCTATCACTCCCCCCGTTCCAGGGTGTCCTTTCCCCTCTATGAGACGCTTTTCCGGTGACATTTTTACTTCAATTTCTTAAAATTCATATCCTTCAATTTTCAATAATATAAATTCGAATTTTAAAGGTGGTCTTCCAAAAGGCTTACTCTTACAATTTTAGAATTTACAGCTCGGTAGAAGACTTAGTAGTAGAAGACTTAGCGTTTATACTTGTGCTAACCAAGCTTAGTTTGATTTATTGAAGCTCATTTGTCCAGTTTCTTAGGGTTGTCATTTGAGCTGTGATTATCGAGATGATTACTGAAACGTACCAATAAATATCTGAGAAACTAGTTATTTTTTTTAGTTGGTTGCTTTACTTAGCGCTTTTTACTAATAACTCGGTAGTAACAGTTTTTCTGACTTGCTTTACAATTTTCTCTTCAAATACCCAAAGACCTGGGTTTAATACCAAGAAAGTTGGATTCTAAGTACATTTGGGAAAAAGGGATCTGTGTTTCTTCCGGATTCTTTCGTGTCAAAGCAGCAGATTCCTTTTTTTTTAGTACAATTAAGAATCCGAGATCCAAGGGTGCGTCTCGGCGCAGCCACTGAACAAAAAAGCAGGTATGATAAAAGGGAGAGGGACGTGTGAAGACGAGATAAAAGGCAACTTTTACCGCTGGCCAAGCCATATTGAATAGGGCTGCGAAGCGTGACGTCAATTCTTGAGCGGGAAATTCAAATAACGATGAAACGTGGATGCGTAGACACGTTTTTCGGAACTTTGGCGGATTGTTTTGGTCTAAAATATTAGTCGTAGATCCTACTAATGCACCAGAACGTTTTCACGTCGAAATAATACTAGGAATATTGACAAACAGTTGTTAGTTTCAACTAGAAACCACGTTTCACGGTACTTTGAATTTCGCACCTTGCTTTTTACGTCGTCACCGCGCAGCCCTGTGTTGTATAACTTAAAAACCGTGTTCCGGGATTTTTTTTTGAAATTTCGGGATTTTTTTTGAAGAAAAATCGGATTTTTATTTTTGAGCTGGTGGCAACGCTGCATGTGTAATAGGAAAAAGTGACACCATCAGTGCCATCGTAAGGTTAACTTGTTTTTGCATGGATATCAACAACTTGCAGTCCTCCGTTCTTCTTCTTTAGGTACATATCAGTTGTTTTCAGTCTTGGGGGTTCTTTTCCTTGCCAAATAAACCCGTAAATGATTTTTTCCAAGCTTTAAAAGATCGCTTTTGAAGGTGATGAAATATTCGACAGATACCGAATAACAGGCAAGCTGTATATATTTACATATTGCGCCCTTTGGAATATGCCTCCGGCGTGCCTCCGTGCCTCATGCCTCCAGGTGTCCCTCAAAATGCCCAGTTGTTAACCCCTCGGTTCTAGTAGGGTTCGTGTCGGGGGCTAAGCTCGTGTAGTCAGAACAAGAGGGGGGGGGATTATATCCATCTTTTTCATATGCTAGCGCATTTAATTGAGCAGGCATTAGCTGAAAAACTAAAAAGCAGTAACCAAGTAGCGTTGTAGTTTGGGTGAATTGAAGGAGTAAAGAAAGATGAAGTTGTCTTTGTACGTCTTTTGCAGGGACTTGGTACGAAGAGTCCCCGTTGAGCAGGTTCACAAAGGGGTGGGAAAGAATGGATGGAAGGGTAGGTAAATAATGAAAAGCACGAGGCAGGATGGCAGGGAGGGTAGATGGGTTTGCTTTAGATAGGTATTCGATTGGAATGGACAGGTTGAATTTGCGGTTGGCTCGAGGGCTTTCTTGTACGCAAGCGATCGTCTAAGAAATTATTGCTATATATATGAGAATTAAGGCGGCTCGGCAATTCAGTTTTGCGAAACCTACTACGACCTTTAATGGGAAATTCAATGTCAGCTTTTGCACAGTCAACACATCTTCCACTTGACAAATATCAACATGGGGATATTTACACTTACATAAGTTATTTGTACAACGGCTAAAGACAAAAACTACAAATGTGTAGATATTTACAATTACTAGACTTACATCTACTGAAATTATCTTCAGTGAAAATAAGGCCAGTAGGATTAGTAACTTTTCGATTTCATTGTCCATGAAAAGATCTCCTTTTTTGGCGCTCGTGAAAATCAGATAAGCTATCATAAAGAAATTCGAGATTATAATCCGTCTCTTGAGATTGACGATTTCTGCGTCTTTTTTAAAGGCAATTTTCACAGGTACGGGGTTCAAAGACGCTAGCCGTTTTTACATTGCGTGTCAATTCATCTTAACTAGAACAATATATATGTGGGGTAGTTTTGGGATTGATGGTAGGTGGTTATTTTTACAGAATCAATCGATCCAGGAGAATTACTGTTGTCATTACTCAAAACAAAAGGTACAATTGGGAAATTTAAAATACCAGTTGGTACGACCACTTCAAGTTGATTATCATTGGAAATAGTTGAATTGTTTCTTCTTCATTGGTAACAAGGTGGTATTTCACAGCCTCAATTGGTTGGACCAATTCTGGTTGGTTATCAATGATAATGATCTCGTTATTTTTAACCATTGACGATCGGCATTGTTATTGTTAAGCAAAACCAATTAGGGCTTTTGAGGCGACCACTTTTTGTGATGCCAGCAAAAGCTGTGTGCAACCAAGCATTTTACCTAGAACACTGGAATGATCCAGCTTCACATTTTCTATACAGAACTTGAAGCTATATCTTCAATTAAAACCTGATTGCCTAAGCCACGATCATCCCTGGAAAAAAAGTCAAAAGGGAAAAAAAATCACAAAAAAAAGAAAGCTAGAAAAAAATCACAAGGCTCATCCCGCGTCTTCACTCAATAATCCCAAGCGTCATTTATTCAAAAACAAGATGTCTTGACGGGTCAAGATCTATATGACGATGGAAGGCATTCTTGAGTTCTTGAGCCAATGACTTACTGGTGTATTTTTAATTTCGTTCAGAAAAAAAAAGTATGGCTGTTCTTAAAGCCCGTTTATTATTTATAGTAAAGAATGAACTCAAGCCCATACTAATTGAAATAATAAAGTAAATCATCATATGCATCATGATGCAACTGTATCTTTGGCTACTCGAAAAGGGCAGTATGGATAAAAAACACTTTTGGTGTTTTTGTTTGTTTCTGTGTCTATTAAAATGTTAAAAATTGATAAAATATTTCACAACTTTATGGAATCCAGTTCCATAAGAAAATTGTTTTAGCAAGATATTCTGTAATTTTAACTATCAAAAACAATGTGTCGTTCTATTAAGGTTTTTGTAAATAGATCTGAGAATAGACGGCAAATTGTAAATTAATAATGTTAGTAACAGAATTTCGTATTGTTCTACCATTAACTGTTGAAGAATACCAAGTTGGTCAATTGTATTCTGTTGCAGAAGCGTCAAAAGAGCTAACAAATGCGGAAGAAGGTGTCGAAATAGTAAAAAATGAGCCATTTGAGAATGTTGAGCTTTTAAGTGGCAATTATACCAAAGGGCAATATACCCTAAAGAATTACTATGTCAGAAATAGACTTCCTCTTTATATACGGAACCTTCTCCCAAAAAATGTTAAAATTATGGTAGAAGAAGAAGCCTGGAATGCTTACCCATACTGCAAAACAGTGTTGACAAGGACGGGTCTTATTAGTTTCAAAATAACTGTTGAAACTTTTCACGCTGCTGGGGCTGGTGATTTAGAGAATGCTCTTTCATTGGATGACGAAACCTTGAAACAAAGAAAAGTTGTCAATATTGATATAGCTAATGATTTGGTAGCTGAGGAGGACTATAAACTAAAGGAAGACCCAACCAAGTTCAAATCTGAGAAGACAGGTCGTGGACCACTTATTGGTAGTTGGAAGGAATCTATAAGGCCATTAATGACTTGCTACAAGCTCATAAGATGTGAGGTGGCTTTTTTGGGGCTTCAAAGAATATTAGAATCAATAGGCGTAAATCAGCAGGAACGAATTTTCCTAAATTTCCATCGAAAATTGTTTTGCTCGTTAGATGAATGGTATGGAATGACTATGCAAGATATAAGAGTATATGAAAAACAAGTTCAAGAGGAACTAAAAGGCAAGCAAAATACTCACAAGAAAGACGATGAAAAAGAAGATACAAAAGAAGATGAGAAAGACGACAAAAAAGATGAAAAGGAGAATAAAAAGTGACGTAAAAACCTGACTGGAGATGTAAAAGGATTCAAACGTATTTCCATTATTATCATTCAATTTGCGATTAAAATAATTTTTATTTGAACCCAACAAAAGGACCACTTTAAGTCCACAAATTTATATATGAAGCTATTTTGGACTATTGGGTTGGATATACTGTTTTATCCTATGTAATTAGATGGATGAGTAAGGTGTAGACCTAGTTCAAGTACTCATTTATCTCAGTTACTAAATTAGGAAGACAGTTTTTTTTTTTTTTTTTTTTTTTTTTTTTTTTTTTTTTTTTTTTTTTTACCAAGTAATTACCTGTAACACACCATAGTTATAAAGGTCACACCTTAAATTGAGACTAAAAGCAGAATTTCCAGTGAATATATTTCAAATTTTCAGGGAAGGAGCATTTTGAAGCCAGCTTACTCAATGGGGAAGGAATGTCCTCGTGTTTTCTCGAGGATGGAGCGACTAACGTGTAAATAAATGCAATCAGAATGGCAGCTTATGCTCATTTTCTAGTTAAATCATCAACTTTTAGACAAGTTATAAGGCCTGATGAAATAAATATGGGTCTGGTCCTGATATGTAGTTTTACAATGGGGATCATGATTACTGCGGTAGTTGCAACCAAGTAAAGAGTGAACCTAGACCCATTCAAACCAACATTTCGAAAAAAAATTTGAAAAAGAAGTTCAATGATAAAAAAATATTCCTTTATAGGTGATTCTAGAATGACAGTCATTATTTTAATTAATCATAATAGTAAAATGTTATTTAGAAAACAAAACTAGACTAGTTTCAGGAAAGAGCCTCAAACACATTCAAAATGGTGTCGGATCAAAATAGAAAGAGAACCATTCAAAGGGCCATGGTTAAAAACCCTATAGAGTAAGGTTTTGACCCCACCTTGAAAAACAAAGGAAAATCACTTTTGCTTATAACGTACTATTGAAAAACATCTCCGTTTTTACTCTTGTTTCTTTTCTTCCTCGCTAGTGGGGCATTAGAGGACCATTTATATTTTTTAACAGATAATTTCAAAGCTAAAATTTATATCTAACCGTTTTTTGTAGATTATTGTTTTTTTCCTTTGCTCTCATCAAAACACAAAAATCTGTTAAATTGCTACTACAGATATTCTGCCTGTTCCATCACCAACATAAATTTACTTCTGGCAGCTGTATATGGCTGGGCCCGCATCACCGCCTTCTCTGGCTGTTTAATGTTGCTTAATTGTAAATGGTTAATAATTTTGTTGTTATGGTTTTGAGTCACAGCCATGTTCAGCATTTGATTTCTTTAAAGTTTTTTTGTTATTTTCTCTTACTCTACCATCTCCAACTATAACTTTTAACTATAAAAAACAATGTGTCGTTCTATTAAGGTTTTTATAAAGAGATCTGAGAATAGACAGCAAATTGTAAATTAATAATGTTGGTAACAGAATTTCACATTGTTCTACCATTAACTGTTGAAGAATACCAAGTTGTTCAGTTGTATTCTGTTGCAGAAGCGTCAAAAGAGCTAACAAATGCGGAAGAAGGTATCGAAATAGTAAAAAATGAGCCATTTGAGAATTTCGAGCTTTTAGGTGGTAAGTATACCAAAGGGCAATACACCCTAAAGAATCACTATGTCAGAAATAGACTTCCTGTTTATATACAGAACCTTATCCCAAAAAAAGTTAAAATTATGGTAGAAGAAGAAGCCTTGAATGCTTACCCATACTGCAAAACAGTGTTGACAAGGACGGGTTTTATTAGTTTTAAAATAACTGTTGAAACTTTTCACGCTGCTGGGGCTGGTGATTTAGAGAATGCTCTTTCATTGGATGACGAAACCTTGAAACAAAGAAAAGTTGTCAATATTGATATAGCTAATGATGTGATAGCTTCTTTTTTTTCTTTTTTTTTACCAAGTAATTACCGGTAATACACCATAGTTATAAAGGTGACACCTTAAAGTGAGATTAAAAGCAGAATTTCCGGTGAATATATTTCAAATTTTCAGGGAAGGAGCATTTTGAACCAGCTTACTCAATGGGGAAGGAATGTCCTCGTGTTTTCTCGAGGATGGAGCGACAACATGTATATAAAGACAATCAGAATGGCAGCTTATGCTCATTTTCTAGTCGAATCATCAACTTTTAGACAAGTTATAAGGCCTGATGAAATAAATATGGGTCTGGTCCTGGTATATAGTTTTACAATGGGGATCATGATTACTGCGGTTGTTGCAACCAAGTAAAGAGTTAACATAGACCCATTCAAACCAAAATTTCAGAAAGAAGTTTTGAAAAAAGAAGTTCAATAATAAGAAAATATTCCTTTGTAGGTGATTCTAGAATTAGTCATTATTTTAATTAATCAAAATAGTAAAATGTTATTTAGAAAACAAAACTAGACTAGCTTCAGGAAAGAGCCTGAAACTCATTCAAAATGGTGTCGGTTCAAAATAGAAAGAGAACCATTCAAATTGCCATGGTTAAAAACCTATGGAGCAGGGTTTTGCCACCTTGAAAAACAAAGGAAAATCACTTTTGCTTAGAACGTTTTATTGAAAAATCATTTCTCATTCAGCATCCGCCAGTGAAGGTCACATATATTTTGTAAAGGATTAAATCTTACGCAATTACCTGAAGGCATTCAAATATCGGAGATTGGATTTTTTTGACTGGATTGGACTTGGCATTTGAAGAAAGATTTTGAACACTTGCACTGTTGGAAACCGGGGGGGCCATACTTGCTTACAAAATAGCCCCCCATTGCGAGTAAGTTTTCGTTTAACGTCTTTTGATAGTTATGATGAGAGATCAGGACATTACCCAGACTTTAGGGGAAATAAAAAATGCAGTTTCAAATATTCCACATCTGACGAAAAGCATTCAAAATGCACAATCAATTTTGGCAGGGATAGAATCTAAGTTGCAGGACTTTGCCATAAATCAAGTAAAGACATCCCAAGAAATCGCAGAAATTAAGAGTGAATTAAAGGAGTCACGTAAGAGAAATTTTAGATTGGAAAAGGAACTAAAACAAACCAATCTTATGTTCTATGGGAGGCCGCATCCAAATAATCTGAACTCTAAACTAAGTGAGGACATTATAGTATGTATTAACAATTCTGTGCCCAACCTTTCACTATCAAAAAATGAAATACGAGATGCTCTTCGACTGAGAGGACCCTCGAACCCCCGCCCTATCCTTGTTAAATTCACGACCAAAATCACTCGTGATGCTGTCCTACGTAATGCTAAACTGTTTAAAAGAAATGGGATTTCAGTCACCCCAGACTATACACCAGAGGAACGGGAGGCTTGAAAAGCATTAAGACCCCTGATAACCCAAGCTATAAGTGAAAACAGAGCATTGAAATTACGTGGTACAAAAATTTACATAGACAACCAGATTTTTTCTTATGATTTTGATAAAAAAAAACGTCGTGGAGGCTGCAAAATGGGCAAATGGTCAGCAACCGACCGGAGTTGATAGTTCAAAAAGGGATTCTATTCCTCGTCGGGCCTACATACGATCCCCATCAAGTGATAGAGACTCTTGTTCGGACATAGAAAGTAGTAACGCTAGCGATAGTGATGCAACTGTCTACGAAAAGCCAATGAATACTGCGGATCCTGCCACACCAGGCGGAAGCCGGCTAAACAAAGGGTCAGTAAAAGGGAAAAGAACTTTAGATTCTATTATAAGCCCCAATGATGACCACAAACAAGGGAAAAGAAGTGTAAGAACGAACAGTGGCTCAAAAATGGACAAAAAACCGAAAAACCGGTGGTCACAGATGCCTCACGAAAAGCCACCATTAGTGTTTACTGTATAGGATACAAGCCACATACAAAAACTGTCCTTAGTCACATGGAATATACAAGGTTTAAGAAACAAGAGAGAGTTGTGTTTAAATAATTCATTTTTGACAGCAACGGTGACGTGTTTTGTAGAGACATGGTTGTTGCCAAAGGAAGATGTTATAGTGCGTGGATAGGAAGTTGTTTGGAGTGGACCGGGCTACCTCGCCAAACTATAGAAACTATGGAGGAATAGTTGTAATAGTTGTAAACGAGTGACATGTTCAAAAATTTGCGTCGTCTGTCAAGTAAATCTGAAAACTTGATTTGGTTGCGCGGAAAATTTCTGGAAAAATGGTCTATTTTTGGATTTGTATGTGTTTCCCCAGAAAATAGCTCATACTGTATTGAGGATACATGGTATATATTAGAGGAAGAGTTCGAGTTCAGTGAAATCTCATTACCCAAGTGATTTAGTTTTTCTAGCAGGTGATTTTAACGCATATATTTCCGTACAACAAGAATTAAATGTAGATTTTGTTTCAGATGAAGATGACCCTTTATGTGAGATGATACCTTCACTTTACCTTAGGTATGAATGTTGATTAAGAGGATAGTGATTTTAGTATGTCTTCATTTTATTTATCCTTTTTCTTTTCTTTTTTGTTTTGTATATGGCTGTAAAAAGCTTTAATAATACATTATTATTATTATTATATTATCTCCATTTTTTCTCTTGTTTCTTTTCTTCCTCGCTAGTGGGGCAATTGGGCATCATTTATAGTCTTTTAAGAGATAATTTCAAAGCTAAAATTTATGTCCAACCGTTTTTTGTAGATTTGACTTGATGGCAGCATCATCAAGTGAAATATGGTACCGACAAATAGCACTTTAGGTGCTCTCTCTTGAGCAGAAAGGTTGGGAAACAAAAAGGCACAATCTTCACTGTCAAAAACTCTAAGACTGAGATATACAACCCGTTTCTACCAAACTCCCCTCCTAGCCCCGTTAGTAGTAAGGGTGTGCACAGTATCACAAGTGATTGCGTAATATGCCTTACCACGGGTCAGTCACCTATTACTACGAACGGTACTTGCCTTAGCAGACGGGTTTTCTGAGGTAGCACCCATTTTTTTGGGGTCAAACA
>JAQQPU010015134.1:0-21685 GCA_029168905.1 Artemia sp. Kazakhstan ARC1039
TACTGAGGGCGAATAATATAATATAACAGTCAAAAGTCGAAACAAGATAATTGCATATTTTCACAAATAGGTTCCTTATTACACTCAAATAAAAATCACGATTGCTCCTACCACGACTACTTCCCCGTCAATAGTCCCCTATAAAGAATTGATCCTAGTTCCGCCAAGATTCCTCCTACCCACGACTGTTTCCGCCTTGACCAATTTCGATTTTTACTATAGTGTTAAAAAAAAACAAATACTGCTCGAGCTTCCAGGAATTCTATATCTTCGATATCAGTGTGCAATGTAGTTGTATAAATCTTATTTGGAAAACGTTTTCTGCATTTCTTTTTTTTGTCTTATAAATCTTTCTCTTTCAAATAAGCGTAGAAAATCAATTTGAAAATTAATTTGCCTTTTGAGGGGCAGTAACGCTGACTTCATTTTTGTCATTTTTCTGTTCATCTTAAGTTTGGCATAGTTGTCCATTATAATTCCGTTCGTTTCAATTTAATTTCTTTATTCATAGTACCCTTTTTTTACTCGTTTTAGTTGTGACATCTTAAATTTACTGTTTTGTATAACAAGTATCGGACACGGACAATTTTTTCCTGGTAAAACTATACATTGGAGCTCACTCATACGTGGCATTTCTATTAGTGGGGGATGTGAACTTTGAAGAATCATCAATCGGTTGTTGCCAACGAGTGTTTTTTTAGGCTAAATTGTGTCTTGGTAGGCCACGGTGCAAAATACAGAAACAATTGAGCAACTGTACGCCGTCAAATTTTCTGTTGGTCTGGGAAAAATTAAGTATTGAGACTGTGGGCATGACTTACCTAGTATTTAAGAATTGAAACATGTCATAAACTGTCTTTATGTGGTACAAGTTTTTGAAGAACGACCCAGAGAATTTCGCTGACAGGCTCCACGCTAGACGGCAGTCAAACTAAAGAACTGAAGACAACGTGTATTTGAAATACTGAATTCAGACCGTTGGGTAAGTGCTTTTTACTTTGAAGTGTTGAAAAGACTGGAGGGAAGAATCACCTGGCTGAGACCAGACATCACTGTAAGGTGGAAATTATATAATGTAAGTTCACCCAGCCAACACTGTTCCAAGGGTACCAAACATAAGACAATAATAGGCATTGTGACTATCCCCAACCCTCTTATAATCCCAGCTTGGATCAAGAAGACTATTTCCTATTCTGAAAAGCAGAATCATCACTCAAAGGACACCACCATAGGACCTTACGTGCTGACACTCAAGCAATGCACTCTGAAGACTTTAAAGATGTTGTAGCAATACCCCAAGTAAGTTTATTTTTCGGAAAGTTTTGTACAAACCCTGTCTGTCCAAAGAATCTGAAAGTTGCTCTTCACTTCTCATGGAAAACCTTTTTTTCCTTTAGTATTTCAAAAATACCAGGCAATATGATATTTTATTGCTTAAAAAAAACACTATCAATATATATTTTTGTACGAATGAGCTCTTTCTCGCTATTCTGAGACAATTGGTTCGACACCGTTAGCTCTTGTATAAAAAAAATGAATGCATCCGTAGCCACTTATCTCGGGAAAAGTATGAAAAGTGATGCGTTCGTGGATAGGGATTAACGATTTTTTCTGCAGACATGTTAAATCTTGCGAAGTAATTTTCATCAGCCTTGCTCGACTTTCCGGGGGCGTTTTCTCTTTTCCTAAAATTTAGCAAATTCTTTGGTGATAGTTTTAATTGATGACTTAATATTAAATAATTTAAAATTCTTTTGATTAATACATATTTACATATTGTTTTCAACCTTCCGTATTGTTTCATTGTTGGAACCCTTGGTCCCAGTTTTGTCAGATAAATGTCCCTCCCAGATTCATTTCTTTCGGCCCCTTAATTATTTTCCTTCCTTAAGTAATAAATATTGATTTTCCTATTATTTTTTTGACGCCATTTTGGGTCCTCTTAACTGCGTACGTGTTTAATAGACCACGAGGGAAAAATTGCGCAGTTAGGGAGATTGGCCAGTAGATTAGTAAGTCCAAGGATTGGCTGGAAAGATTCGTTTACCACCCTCGTAACCCCTCTCGCAGCACGCGGTTAGCGGGCTGGGAGAATTTGTCCTTTTTCAGTTCAGTTCTTTTTATACAGCGTGATTGTTAATACAGTAAGATTTTTATGTACTCTCTTACCTTTTCAGTTTAAGTCGAAACTAAAGGGTTAGTTAGAAAATCTTATCGCTAAACTTTGGCTTTAAATGTGGCCATAGTCCATCCGATCACGTTAGTATACGGAACCGTTGGAGTAACCGCGGAAATCCCACTAATTTGGGGCCGACAAGGGGTACTCCCCTTTGAGTAAGTGGCATAGCAACCTTTTTGCGCCATTTTCGCCTTTAAAAGTGGTGACCCCGCACAAATAACCTCCAATAAGTGGTGCCAGCGGTACTTACACTCCAATATTCATCTTGAAAAATATTGCTCTTTACTTACTGGTCATTACCGGAAACGATTTGATATCTCGTATTGGTTACCCATACTACGGCATCCCTGCAAGCGATACGTTGAAGGTTTAATTGGCGCCTTCTCCGAAAAATTGGCAGGCCCATACTACGGCATCCCCGGCAAGCGATGCGTTGAAGGTTTCATCAGCGCCTTCTCCTAAAAATTGGCAAGCTGAGGTAATACTTTGGAAACATAGACAACCCCTTAGTGTCGGGTGCTGGAACGTCTGCTCAATGAAATACCTAACGACCCAGTCGTTTATCGCTGGGGAATTGTTGCGTTACAACATAGACATAATGTGCGTTTCAGAAACTCGAATCAACGGCATTGTGGAAGGCTCAGAGATTAGAACTCCTGAGGATGACGCTTCTTTCTCCTTTTTCAACTCCGGGTCCCTTGATGGATCTGCGTATGGTGGAGCGGGCATCATTTTAAGCCCCCCATCAGCGAAGTCACTTCTAGAGTGGGAACCTGTCTCACATAGAGTAGCAAGAGCGCGATTCAAAGGCCACCTATTCAACATATCAGTTATTGTAGTTTATGCTCCAACCAGAGACGCACCGGAGAGCGAAGCAGATCTTTTTTACCAAGTTCTAACTTGTACGCTTAAGAAAGTCCCAAAACGAGACCTCATCTTTATTGGAGGTGACTTTAACGCCAGAATTGGGGGAAAAGTAACCAAAGCTGAGTCTACCATTGGCCACTTCGGTCTTGGAGCTAGATGTAGCAGGGGATCAAGACTTCTTCACTTTGCCATGACGAATGATTTGGTCATTGCCAATACCTTATTCAAACACAAGCCCAGCCACAGAGCCACATGGCATTCAAGAGGTGATAGAGCAAAAAGCCAGATTGATTACATCCTCATGTCCCGCCGTTGGAAATCAATGGCTAAGAATAGTAGATCGTACATTGGAGCAGATACTGGCTCGAAACATGGGTCGGACCATCTTCTAGTCAAGCTAGATCTAAAGTTACGACTTGCAGCACGCCCCAAGAGGAAACCTCCACGAAGATTTGATACCAATCGCTTCGATGATCCTAATATACGACAGGCATTCTACTTAGAGTTGTCTAACCGCTTTGAAGCTCCCCAAGTGCAAGTGAACGACGAGCAAACTCAAAGTTTGGATAAAGAGTGGTTGACCACACGCAATACAATCCACGAAGCTGCGGAAGCTATGATAGGATACCGCAAAAAACTATCCAAAAAGTGGATGTCAACACGCACAATTCAGTTTGCTGAGCAAAAGCAACAGATATCGGAAAGAAAATCGGAGTTGTTCAAACGCTTGAGAAGAGAATGCAACCAGTCGGCTAAGAATGATAAGAAACAGTAATGGGAGAAAATCGCTGAATACATGGAAGCCGCTGCCTCTAGATCGGACACCAGGAAGATGTATCAGCTCCTAAAATCAATCAGGAGTAAATCACATAAGCCTACTAGTACATCTGTCGAAGATGAAAACGGCATGTTACTCTCGAATAATACCGAAATAATAAATCGCTGGAAGGAGCACTTTGACAAACTACTTAACCAGCACCAACTCTCCACAGCAATAGATGATAATCAGCGCTGCCATAATCAAGTCGTAGCCCTGATGACCTGCAGGAACCAAACTCTCCCAGCAGTATTTACAATGACGTGAATATGGCTCCCCCAACTTTAAAGGAAGTCCAACAAGCAATAAATTGCCTTAAAAGCAATAAAGCCCCTGGTCCTGATACCATTCCGGTTGAACTTTACAAGTATGGAGGGACAGCACATGTCAGCAGGATTCATAAACTAACTTGTATATGGGAAGAAGAGATAGTTCCACAGGATTGGGGAGACTCTATCATCCTTCCAGTCTTCATAAAAGGGCTAAAGACAAAATGCAGCAATTATCACGGGATTTCTCTCATATGTATTGCTGCAAAAATATTTGCCATAGTTCTACATAATCGTTTTCGTATCCAGCGCAACGCAAAGACAAGGCCCAAAAAAGCGGGATTCCGCCCAGGCATGGGAACAATTGACCAACTATTCGTTTTAAGACAAACCCTTGAACACAGGGCAAAACACCAGAAACCAACAGTGTGTCTATTCATAGATTTTATTACAGATTTTGATTCGGTTCTAAGGGATGGAATCTGGAAGGCCATGGCAGAGGATGGAGTACCAGGCAAGATAGTCAGACTTATTCAAGCATACTACCGGCATACGCGAGCCCAAATTCAGATCGGTGGAGAGCTCTCCTCGATGTTCCAAATTGATTTCGGTGTCCGACAGGGATGTATATTGTCTCCCGTCTTATTTAATTTCGTGATCGACTGGATTATGACCAGAGCAATGACGACTTTTTCAGGCGTTGACGTAAGTCCCAATTTTGTGATCACCAATCTGGACTGCGCCGACGATATTTGCTTGTTAGCTGAATCTCGTCCAGAAGCCCAATCTGTGCTATCGAAGGTGGCTGAAGAATCCTCTCTGGTCGGCCTGAAAATAATCTCCCTGAGGACAAAAGTCATGGCGGCCGGTATATCATCTCAAGACCCCCCAATTTTACTAGAACAGTCGCCCATAGACGAGATACATTAATTTAAGTACCTAGGCTCTCTGGTAGACCCAATAGGAGGATGCACATCAGAAATACAGTCAAGAATTGCTTCAACAACTGGAGTCTTCACCCAGCTAAATCACTCTCTATGGAACCAGAAAAATGTTCGTCTGAAGACAAGAATAAGGATTTACCAGGCCCTTGTTCGGTCTATCTTACTATACGGCTGTGAGACATGGACTATGAAAGCATCCGACATTCAAGCCCTTAACGTATTTGAACATTCATGTTTAAGGAGAATCAATGGCACTAAACTCCGTGATCGTGTCAGCAATGTCGAACTCCGCAAAATCTGCTATCAGCGTTCTGATTTGGCCACTATAATTAAACAAAGAAGATTCCGATGGTTCGGCCATACACTTCGCCGCCCACACCACACCTTTGTCAATAAAGTCCTCAGATGTAAACCTCTTTCGGGATGGAAAAAGTGACATGGGGGACAAAAGAAAACGTGGCTCGCCTGTATCAAGGCTGACCTAGACCCAATCGGTGGCTTCAAGAAGTATGGACGAAGGTGGGAAAAGTCCTGGCTCGATTTGATTGAGCCACTCGCAAACGACCGAGACTCTTGGCTTACTACAATGACGAAGCTACTGGACGCCAGGGAGATTGGAGATGCTTGAGTCCTGCTACAAGTAAAGTAGTATTGGTCCAAAGCGTACTAAAATTGAGGATTAATGAACCAATTTGGCACATCGTTACCTTTGATAAATAAGCGATGATAAGAGATATCTCTCCTATAAGTATTAAGTACCTAATACCGTTTTGATCACTACGATTTTTTCCATCCTAACAAAGAACAAACATAAGCTAAAGTTTACTATTTGTGCTAGGTCAGATGGGTTACCACTAGGTGAGAGAAGGCAGTATCTGGGGGGGGGGGGGGTTGTAGACAAGCTTCTGGTCCTTACTTCTGTCCCATGAGCGGAAAAGAGGAAGATTTGGTTCATTTTGTGGGGAAGTGTAGTGAATTAATAGATTTAAGAAAAGAAGTGTTTGGGGTTGAGGTTTGGGAGAGAGATGATAATAAATTTATTAGCAAGGAAAGATAAGGGAGGTATAAAGAGACCGGGGAGGTTCCTGATGATGGGTATAGAACATATAGAATGGTTTTTTGAAGTTTAGGGATGAGGTTGATAGTTCACTAGCCTAGATTATACTTTTGTGCCAATTTAAGTTTGTATGAATGTGTCTTTGTTTTTGCGACCACGGCCCTTTGGGCTTTTGTGTCAATAAATTCTATTATATTCATTTAAACTGAAATAAAGAAGAAATTTAATAGACACTATCGCAGGGTTTTCCCAGAAGTAAAAGGTTTTCTATTTGGCTTGTAATTCCTTAGCCTGTCTTGTAAACAGCACTTGGGTCAAATATATAAGCACCACGGATGTATGATTAGGGTTATATTGAATTAGTTAACTATGCATTCAAAATCGTGTTAGCCAGTAACTCTTTCCAACTAATTAGAAATTGGTAAACATCACTTTCAGCTTAGTTTTAACTTCACTTTAATTAATAAAATGTCAAAACAATGAAAGTGACAGCAGTACAAATTTTCAAGGCTACAATAAAAAAAAATCAAACAGTTTGAACTGCCCTAGAGAGATACTACTATTACTAACAACTCACCGCAGCAGCAATCCGACTGGGGCCAACACAGCTAAGCACGCTCCTCCTCCATCTCAATCTATTCAAAGCCTCCCTCTTTACACCCTCCCAGGAAGTTCCCATTTCCTTGACATCCTCCCACCCCAGACGATGACGACCTGCTTTCCGTTTAGCCCTAGACGGTTGGCCGAAAAGGACAATCTTCGGCAATCTGTCGTCCTTTATCCGCAGAACATGCCCTAGCCATCTCAACCTTTCTTTCATTATAGCCATAGAAAGCGGGATTGAACCACATTTTTCGTTACAGCCTACTATTTGAGATACCTCCCCAGATCTATACATTTTATTTTATCGTTAATAGCAATGGCTTGAAGCGGCTGCGGCCCTTCTTCCATTGGTTATAAATTTTTATTATAGTATGGGGGACTACTTTTATTGTAATTTTTTTACATTTCCATTTTCTTAACAAGGTTTGAAAAAAAACGAAATTAGAATGAATCCAAAAAAATTGTTCAAATGGAGTTACGGTAAAATTTTTATTTAAAACGAAAACAATTTATTCTGGTGGTAACTTGTCCCAATGGACTCCTTATTTTAACAGCAAGTTGTCACGCGCTTTACTAGACGTGATAAACGTTATCAATAATGTACTTTTCTGAATAATGAATAAACTTGACTAGAGGTATTTGCTGTAATATCTCGAGTATTCTGTGCTTAAACGTTACGATTTAAAATTGAGGTGGCAGCAGCATTTCCACTCAGTATAATTTATCCTTATTTAGGTTTGAATCCCATTCTTTATTTTGTTTGAAAGGGTTTTCGTCCTCCATTTTTATAACTTTAAAACACCAGCTCTCATCTGCCTTTTCAAGATACTACAATCCAATGCATGTATAATTTTTTTAAATTTTGATGTGCATCCAATGTAAAAACTTACTGATATTGCCGGCTTTAAAACTTGAAATATTCAAGACTTGAAGATACTTCTGGATAAAAAACAACAAAAAACACTGCACTTTAGAGTGAAGCTTCATTTCTTTTTTAAAAAGGGTAGGATAACTGATGAAGGAGGAAACTCGGATTCTATGACATGGGATCCGACTACTGGCGCCACTGACGGTACAGCGTTACCAAGCAGATTCAGAAACATTGTCAACAAGTTTAATTTGAATTTATTGAAATTTGGATTTTGTCGTCTAAGTTGCTTTGGATCCAACCTGACATCTTCGTAAAGTAAGGTGAGTTAAACAAAAGTGTACCAAAATATACCTATTTTGCATTTTTGGCAAAAGTAGTTTGTTCTTTTAGCTTCGGCCCAATTAAAAGTAAAAAAGAAAATGGCCACAATAACGATTTGGTTGCATAACAGTGAATGGCGTCTATTGTTGTTTATTTTTCCAAGAGCCAATCGAGTTTCCCCTAATCAGTCTCTCAGTCTACAAGGTAAACTTTCTTAGAAGAAGAGCAAATAGGGATTATTTTAAAAAGAAATTTACTGAGACCAAAGGTAACTCAAAGGAAACCTGGAAAATCATCGGGGGGATGATATCAAAGAAGAGCAGTTGCGAGCCTCTCTCAATAGAGGTAGATGGGACTACACTCCATGATCTTCTACAGGTGGCGGAATATTTTGCAGATTATTTCTCTAAAATTGGTCAGACAGTGCAACAGGAAAATAACCAGAGTCCTGAATCATCCTGCGAGTATGAGTTTCAAGATGATAGAGGGGACAGATTAGCCTTTGAGTTTGAGAGGTCTACCTGTGATGAACTACTTAAAATTGTTGGAAGCATGAGCTCCAATTCAGCGGGAATAGATGGAATGAACCTCCGAGCTTTTAAGTCTGTTTTGGTTTACCTTCTGCCTTGTATTGTTCATATAATAAATTTGTCGCTAGAAACGGGAATCTTTCCTGAAGGCCTCAAAACAGCCAAGGTTTTTTCCCCTTCACAAATGTGGCTCGAGATCTGATATTGGGAACTGGAGGCCAATCTCCATCCTTCCCCTTTTCTCAAAAGTACTTGAAAAAGTTATTCATCGACGACTCTACCAGTATTTGACATATCATGGTATCCTTAGTGATACTCAGTTTGGCTTCCGCAAAAGTCACTCAACCACACATGCGGTCTTACACTTATGTGATTTTGTGAATCAGTGTCTTGATAGCGGACAAATACCTCTCACTGTTTTTATAGATTTTAAAAAGGCATTTGATACGGTCGATTTTAATATTTTATTAAATAGATTAAAGCTTTTAGGGGTTAAAGAGCTTGTCTGAATTGGTTCGATTCGTTTTTAAAGGGGAGGTCAATAAAGGTTATAATTGATAGTGTAACCTCTAGTCCATATCTTGTGGATTGTAGTGTTCCGCAGGGTTCGCTTTTATTTTTGGTTTATGTTGATACTATGAGATTTTACCTTCGTGATTCGTGTCTTACTTCTTTCGCAGATGACATTGCTATTTCTTTTCGTAGTGTTTCTGTGGATGAGTTAATTAATAATGTAAATATGGTATTAAATTATTTAAGTGTGTTTGCTTCCTTAAGTATGTTGGCAGTTAATGTAAAAAAGACAAGTTTTATGGTTTTTAGTCGAATTGGTAAGCCCATTGATCTCGGTGGGCGAAAATTATTTTCTGGTAATTCTCTAGAACAGGTTAAAGGAATGAGGTATCTAGGTTTTTACCTAGACTGCAATATGTCTTGGAAACGTCACAGTGATCTTGTGGCATCAAAAGTTGCAAGAGGTCTTGGAATTATACGTCAACTGAAGCAGTGAAGCACTACCAGGTCGGGTGATGTTGCTTCTCTATCATACGATTATTAGCCTCTATATATCGTACGGCTGTATTTTATGGGCTAGCAATTTTTTTGGTAATTTTAGGCGTGTACAGGTATTACAGAATAAGGCAGTCCGTTTGATAGGGGGCTACGTTAAAGAAACTAATAATACAGTAACTTGTTTTAGGAAATTAAACGTGATGGATGTGGGACATGTTCGTGTCGACCAGGCTGCGGTTTTTACTTACTAGTGTTTTCATAAAGTGTGTCCATCGGTGTTTTTAGATTTTTTTTTGACAAAATAGTGATTTGCATGATTATTATACAAGGAATGCGAATAATCTGGTAACAGAGTATAGGAGTGGAAGTCGTACTGGATTTCAAATGAAACATCTGGGCCAGGGGGTATGGAATTCCCTCCCAGATAGTGTTAAGGCGGCTGAACACCAGCATTTGTTTAAAAAGAAAGTAAAGAATTTCTTGTTAGGGGAGGGGGGTGAGGACCCAGGATTCAGAGACTGAAGATTTATGTTATTATTTGTTTTCTTTTGTTATTGTCTTCTTCTTTTTTTTCTTTTTTCTTCTGTGTTTTCTGTGAGTGTTCATCAGTATGTGTGAAAATGAAGTTTAAAATTGACTTAGAAATTTAAGTTATTTTTTAAGTATGTTGAATTAGTTTGTGGTAACCGCCCAGTGCTAGTGTATTTATGTCTTCCCATGGGCGGTTACCTATGGATATGGAACAGGGATTTTGAGGCCCTTTTTGGGATTAATTTTTTTCCCTTTAAATACTCGACCAGCTATTTGCAAGAAACGCAACAATTATAATTCAATCATAGGCTATATGAACTATACTGATAAACTCTAAGGAGCATGCCAAAGGCTATGGATGAGTATGGAATCTAATGTAGAGGTAAAACTCTCCTTTAGTTAGGTTCTGTTGATGGTTTGAGTGCCCTAGATAAAACTGTTACCAAAAAGAATAAATTTTAAGGTATCTTGAGAGTTTAGGATGGAAAAATAAGTTTGAGAATAAATATTAAGTAGACTAAGTCGCTTAGACTAGGAACAAATGAAGGTGAAAAGGCGATGTAACGAGAAGACTGACCAATAGGAATACTTTACTTAACTGGGTAATGTTATCAGTAATGATGGTAGATGTAGTGGAAATGTAAGCCATCGTTGAAAAGTTTAGAAGATAGAAAGATAGGTCTGCGAACCAAGTTTAGAATATTGGAACCTAAAGTAATGATAGTGGTCAAGTATAGTTTTGAAGCGCGGGCCCTTTAAAAGGCAGAGGAAGACTAGTTAAATATGTCTAGAGGAATCGTCAAAGGGTAGCTTTAGGTGCCCCTTTGACTGACCTAATTTTAAATAATAGGCTGTACGAAAAGAGATTATGCTTTTTGGCTATGGATCATGGGCCAAACGTCCCCGAATAAGGAGACAAGAGGTCATAAGGAATGATTTAAAGGAAATCAAAACTTCTGGGAGGGGAAGGGATAAAGGATGAATCTTTGAATAGATTACAGTGGAGAAGGAGCGTACAAAGCTGTGTGGATTTCAGGCGGTTTGGTGCTGCAGTTAGTTGTTAGTAGTAGTAACAGTATTTTTCTTTGTGAAGAATCAATTATACAGTTAAGTTAAGATAAAATTGACGTGGGGGAACTGCTTGCAATTATGGAATGATCCGATGGTTTGGGCGCATCCCTGGCAGATGCCTTTGTAGGCAAGTGATCAGATATTAACTTTGAGGGAGGGGGACAGGTAAGGCTGAATAAAGAGCAAAAAAAGCGAATCTAAAAAAATTAAGTAAGTAACAATCATGATCTTTCATGCTCTGACCCTCCCCTCCCCCTCTCATTGACATCATGTATTTCTTAATCTATATCAATACAGTTTGATTCCATTATAACTAACTGGTATTTTAAAAAACGTTTAATATATGCAATAGTCAAAAAGCACAAGAACAATAACACACACTAAGATTGCTTAACTCTCAATGCAACTATTGGCTAGTAAGAATGGAAAAACGAGGAGACATAATGCATATAAAAAAGATATGTAAAAACTTGCGTGACTAAATTTCTGATGTTACAACCCCACAGAACTATCAATATCTAGCAAAATTCGCAAACAAAAAGCACATCAACAGTTATCGGTTTACAGTTAATACAAGACACGTGGAAGGTTTGTAATTTTGATTAAACTGAAAATGTTTTAATAAGACCTGTTATTGCACAAGTTTTAAAGAAAATTTACACTGCTTAAAACTCCTGTCAGAATAAACCTGCTATAATGACAAGCACGTTGACCAAAAAGAAAGAAGAAAAAGATCTGCAAGTCGTTTTCTGGAAGGACTGCTTAAGATATATTTTAGGGATAAGGCTTAGTGGTGAGGTGTCAAACCTGAAAATTTAAGAAAAACGAAGTCTGATCAGAGCTCTTAATTAAAAAGACTAAGCTCTGAGAATCGTACAACAAAGAAGCCCCCAAGAGGGAAGGATAAAAGAAAGACACCTTAGATGATAATGACATTATAACAAGAACCTAAAATCCTTAGGAATTTCATCGCTGGCAGCTAGAGGAGAAGCTAGAAATAAAGTGAGATAGAAGAGGCGCGTTAGACACTTCGTCGACCTGAGGGGGGCTGTTACAACTGTAGTAATGGTAACACATATATAACATTTTCTTAAATACAAATATTCAGATAAGCTACAAGTTCATATCTTTCTTAAATATTTTCAGACGCATCGAGAAACACATCCGCAAATCTAGCATAGATTTAAAACCACAATTTGGCTTGTTTTTATTTCAGAAAAAAAAAAAAATGCAGACACCTCTATTCAAAGGAATGGATTCTCACTTTGCCTATTAGATCATAATAATCAATTTACTTTTGACTGAATTTATCAATTATCATCCCTATAGGTCAAAGTTAGCATACTGAAGGATGTCTTTGATCTAAGTCTGAAATGCTGGCTTCAAATAATAATTACTACTTTACAGCAATGAAATCAATGCTTTCTTTTTCAATTGAAAGTCCATTTATAAAGAGGTCTTCCTGCCACCAAGATTCAGCTTGAAAGAAAATTCTTAAGATGTTTTAAGAAGATCTCCCCCCCCCCCAAAGAAAAATTACTGATTAAAACACAAATTTAGTGCTTGTCATTAAACCATTATTGAAAACTTCCTCAAGCAGAAGTAATGCACTCTTTTTCTCCCTCATTGAGCTTATTTTTTCTAGTTGAATGGGTTAACAGCAAAAAAAGCGTTCCAGTGGCGTAATGGATGTTACTCTTTGTGCAACAGAAATAAGTTTTTAAATTATTGGAATAGGAACAGGTTGGAAATAAAGATATCACTAGTGAAAACTGAAGTCCAACCACCGAAAACTGAAGTTTAACTGGTCTGAACTTAGTTAAGCTTGACCAACCAGAACGTTTTCCAAGAAATTCTGATTGGCTGGCTGGTATTTTAAAAGTTGTGATATTGACTGTTTTTATATTTAAATGAATATTAATATCTGATAATTACTGTTGGATTATACAACTACTAACAACTCATGGTAGCACAAGTTTGTCTGAGCTCAAAGCTGTGTCAGTTTCTTGGCCATTTTTATCTCAAGGGAGACGGTCTTGGGATAAGTAAGGTTTGAACTGCAATTTCCCAGCGCCAATTCAAACCTGTGTTTCAAGAAAACGCAATTAAGAAATATAAGATTGTTCAGCCCTAAATGTTCACCCACCCTTTCTTTCAAAATTAGGCTATTTTATATATAGTCCGGGAGCCACTAAAGCGTATCTCGTTTATTTCTGAGTTGCGGTGGTCAGAAAGACACAGTCAGTTTGACAATAGTTTCCGACTATATCGACCACGCTGAATCCGAATATGAGTAGTGGCAAAGTTGGAGATCACGGCTTGACCTTGTAAAAGCAAAAAAACACCCTTTTTAGGCCTATAAGACGTGTACAGACTATTTATTTTTTTTCTAAGGTTGTACTACTCTGATTTAGTGGCGCGACATCTCATTGTGGTCCTATAGAATATGTTAATTTTTTTCCAATATCTTGTATAGCCCAGGAGCTATAGGCTAATATTTATTAATTTTCCCCGAAAGTTTCAAAATTCAAAGATTCATTTTCAACTAAACCACGTATCTCGGACCTTTCTATAATTTTTGTGTTTTTGATTCTTTTCCAGAATTTACCTTCCGTATTTAGCTTCACATTGCCGTAAAGTTCAAAGCTTAAACTGTTCGGTGAAGCCGTGTAGAATTTTTTGAAAAAGTAAAGGCCAAAAAATATATGCAAAAATACATTTTTCCAAAATGATGATGTGACACGTCTTTTATACTAGAATTTAACGCCAAATCCGAATATGAACTTTCCCTTTCAACCAAATATCAACATCTTTTTTTTTTGTCTTAATTCAAAATGTATTTACAATGCTGACTGATTTTCAGTTTATTTGCTGACAAGAATGGGACAGTGACAGTCTCCCTACAAATTCTAAGCCAAGAACCTGCCCTGGTCCTCTTCAAAGATTGCCCTCTATTAAGCCAACCATTCAATATATTTGTGAAAGAATAAGTGATTGTGCGTGTTTGAAAACATTGTTTATGTCACGTGTGCAGTGGGCAACAGCCTGGAAGCACTATCAGCAACAACAACAATTTTGTGAATTCTGTTGCTGATTAAACTTGAGGTTGGTAGTGTGATTGAGAAGTTGTACTGTTAGTGGTTAGAGCTAAGAATTGGAACAGGACGACGCCTAATGCCTGCCTTATATAACTATGTAATGTCATGGATAGGTAGGCTTAATAACTTTCAGATTGCTGGAAATGAGTAATAGGCTTCAAGATGAAAACTCAAGACCAGGTTGGAATTAAGAATGAGCTTTTATCTCAAACTGTCTGATGAACATATTGTGACATTTCTATGTAGACTTGGTCTATACTGTAATTATGCGAAGTTAGATCAGGGATTTTTTAGGGTATGTTAGTCTTGATGTTACTGAGACCACCTTAAGCCAATCTGCTACAAATCTGTTATTTTGGATACCCTATACCAAATGCTGGGTATATCCAACATTTGGCATAGCCTACCCTAGCCTACAGTTAGGGATATTACTTGTCTTATGTA
Organism: Artemia sp. Kazakhstan ARC1039; assembly: GCA_029168905.1. Classification (NCBI taxonomy): domain Eukaryota; kingdom Metazoa; phylum Arthropoda; class Branchiopoda; order Anostraca; family Artemiidae; genus Artemia; species Artemia sp. Kazakhstan ARC1039. The sequence goes on from JAQQPU010015134.1 coordinate 14,614, forward strand.
CTACTATCAACATAATGTACTACTTCACCCCTGCAGTAGTACACCATGGGATCTGTACCTCAGAATTTGAGTACTACACCCCACCATCAGTACTACATTAAACATGGCTTAGGCCCTACTATGCTATACATGGAGTAGTACACTTGGTTAGACATAGGTCTCACATTTGGAAACTATGGATTACGATACAAAACAGGCCAAACGTTCAACGACCCAGACCGGTAGCAGCGTTTATGCTGAACTGGTAGCTGTTAAAAGGATTTTGGTTACAGTTGGCACTAGTCAAGGATCAACACTTGAGATGCTAAGTAAGATCTTGCCACACGAACTTTTGCCCTACGCCCCAGCAATATTTGAAGCAGTAGCTAGTGAACGTATTAAACTTCGATCGGGTACGAAGTCAAGTTTTCTCGAGTTCATTCGCACCTCTGCAAGTTTAGAAAGTTGGCCTAGCGAAGTACCGATTAACACGGTCACGGGAACTGGTGTGGTGGTAGATTTCATGCCGTTAATCCGGTCGCAAGTGCCAGACAACACCGAAAACGTTGAGGCATTTTCGAAATGAATCCTTGCAAGGCTCTTAAATCGACTCCCAAAATCTACAATCGAGCTGCATATTGTAGCTGATCAGTATGACGGAGTGTTCGGCCTTGTAAACATTTCCGGGAGTCCTATAGTTCTAAAAGACAGTAGTGGATGTCATGAGCAGAGAAGAAATACAATGACAAAGAGTTTTATCGTTATGAAGAGCTTGGTGCTAGAAAACTGGGATATTTTGCTTATGGAGTCAGAGAGTAAGGCAAGACTTATCGAATGTATTTTTGAATTGTGGAGCCATGTCTGTCTTTCTGAATTAAGATTTACCATTTACCTCTCTGGTGGATTCAGTGATAGAATGAAGGTGCTAAAACTGGTCCCATCCAAAATGACTTTGGATCCGAACCCGGACTACGAAACGAACTTGTGCAGCACACATGAAGAAGCAGACACGCGCGTTGCTCTCCATGTTGCCGAATGCTACAGAAATGGATGTACCCAAGTAATTGTTGAAGCAAACGACACAGATATTGTTGTCATTTTATTACAGAACTATCGCGAAATATTCCTCTGGAGGTGTGACCCGTGACAAAGCCTTTCCGATCCATAAAATTGTGAATAGAACATCGTGGGCTGTTGTAGAGTCAATAGGGCTGCTACATTGCATTTGTGGATGTGATACGGTTAGTTTTTTCTTCTCGAAGGGCAAAAAAACATTTGCTACATCTGCTGTTAAATCACAGCTCATTCAAGAAATTGCTGATCTTACACGGAAAGTGAGGAGTGATATAAAAAACATCATTATGTACGAGCCCAAAATCTTGCGTATATGTACGAAATTGGCTGTATCGGTATAAAGCAAAAAAACAGTCCGAATTTGATTCTCTCAATGACCTCCGAATTCATTTATTTCCCAGAAAAAAGAACTTGGAACAGCTTACCCCCAACTTTTTATGGTTCTTAATTTTTAGGCCTACAAATAAGTAAAGAGCCTACAACACACAAATTTAAGATTGGGCTAGCATAAAAGATGTGTCACATCTTCATTTTGGACAAATGTATTTTTGCATATATTTTTAGGCCTAAACCTTTTCAAAAAATTCTAGACGGCTTCACCGAACAGTTTAAGCTTTGAACTTTACGGCAATGTGAAGGTAAATACAAAAGGTAAATTCTGGAAACGAATGAACAACAAAAAATTATTAGAAAGGTCCGAAATACGTGATTTAGTTGAAAATGAACCTTTGAAATTTGAGATTTTCGGGGAAAATTAATAAATATTAGCCTATAACTCCTGGGCTATACAATATATCGGAAAAAATTTAACATATTCTATGAGAAGACCATATTAGGACCAAAATGAGATGTCGCACCACTCAATCGGAGTGGTAAAAGCTTAGAAAAAAAATAAACAGTCCGTACACGTTTTATAGGCCTAAAAAGAGTGTTTTTTGGCATTTACAAGGTCAAGCCGTGATCTCCAGCTTTGCCACCACCCATATTCGGATTCAGCGTGGTCGATATAGTCGGAAACTATTGTCAAACTGACTGTGTCTTTGTGACCACCTAGTTGTCACATTATAGTGGTCTGGCTCCTGGACTAATAAATGATTTCATTTAAGCGCTACCTATATATAAAAACCACTTTTCATCTGTTTGAATTTTAGTGTTTGTAGGATTCTTATTGCTGAATAATACTTAATCCGATGCTCAAGCGACTTTTGACAGTCCGGATTTTTAATGAAAAAGGAACTTCATTTCAGGGAGTAAAGAGTGAAGCTCTAAGCAGAGGGGGCGGACGAAGAGCGTGAGCAGCTGCGTTGACCTCATGTAGCTTGATCATGCAATGAGTTACCAGTAGGAGTATTATTACATAATTGAGCAATGGCATCTGAGAAGTAACCGTCAATGACACCAATCATAAATATACAATGGTAAGGGCATTCCCCACAAGACTGGTTTGAAAGACTCTACTCCCCTCAACAATAAACTAAAAAATTTGAACATAAAACCTCACTTTTCTGGCCAATTTACCCCACCTCTAGGAAACATCCTATGATACCAGTCCCACCCCTATACCCTCTAAGCGTCAGACTTGTATACGCTACTGACATCAGGCATACCTACTTTATAAAACAGTAAAAGCATTGACTAGAGCTTGCCACTTCCACGAAATGTCTTACAACGAAAATTTGTTTTTTTTTTATTTTTCACTAATAAACCCTTGTGATATTTATAAAGCGATCAATTAAACTTCCTTTCTTGAAGAGACAGGGCGGATTTTAAGAGGATCACCTAAAATCTACGTTATTATTAACTATAATGTATTGGTTAAAAATTAAGAGAACAGATTGAGTACGTTTCAGCGTCACAGAGATAGGAAAATCAAACTAAGTACAGAACACAAACCAATCAAACAAGGGACGACTTGACTTATAGTTGCCGATTCTACCTTTCCCAGGGTTACGAAGCATAAGTGATACAAAGATATTCGAATTGTTTCAAGCTAGTAACCTTGTAATATAATGCCATTATTGTCTCTGGAACGTCGATGTCAAGTGGTCTTAACGCGTAGCCAAATAGTGTGGAAAACAATGATGGGCCACCATTTGGAAAGGACTTGAAATAGTAAGAAAGGTCACCGTGAGAAGGACTTCCTGCGGTGGTAGGATGCCCATTATTACGAAAAAGGAAATTTCTTCTTTTATTGATTATTTTATTTTTGCGGCATATGGTGGTTTGAAGTGTGTCCCGTTCGGCTGCTACTGTATCTTTTTAAAAAGGAGTGTTGGTAACGTCTAAGGTTTAAAGGAAATTGTCGTCACTGAGAGGGGTGGAGGTGGGTTAAAAAAGAAGAGTATGGAAAACCGAACGATAGGAACTGGAGTTCATCTTCGAAGAATAAATAACACAAAAACGCCATCTAGCGTTATTCGTCAAAATCCAGTAATAAAAACATACTATTTGTATGCAAAAACAGACTATTTGTGTTTATTCTGGTTACCCATTTTTGTTACTTTTACTTTATGTTAGGCCAAAGCTGAAATCACTTAAAAAGCCGAAAGGGAAGAAGAGGTTTTTTTAGCCCTTTATTCACTTTCCCTTTTTAAATTTATTCAGCTTTAGTTTGCTTGTTAATTATACTTATGGATTTAAATTAAAATATAATTTAAGAAAATAAAGACTTAATTTAAGCTTGTTTCGAATTTTAATAGTTCTGCTGGGTAGTACTGCCAGTGACGATATACTACATCTTAATTCCTATTATCCCAACGTTACAGCACTAGAGATTTTAGTCTAACCAGTTTCTATTGTCTTACCCAGCAAAGTAATATCTAACAAAAAGACAAGCATCAGGAACGTAATTTGCCATGGGGCAGGAGGTCAAATGCCCCTCCCCGACCTCGGTTCACCCCCCCCCCGCCCCAGCTGAAATTTAGTTTCTTTAAAAATCCTGTCAAAACTAAGATAAGACAGCGTAATTCATGCATCTGCACAAACGGGTCAGTTTTCTCTATTGTATCTTTACTTTTAATGGTACTATTTGGCTCCTTTTTCAGTTTTCACTGTCATTTTCACTTGATTGGGGAAACTAGCTCCACCCCCCCCCCCAGGATTTTGACGAAATTACGCCACTGACAAGCATGATATCGTGAAACAAGGACTAAGCCTACTAAATATCACAAATTTGTCATCTGCTTCTTCAGGTTCCCGAGATACTTGTGACGTTGTGTTGATAGTTCCCAGTGACAGAGCCACTGGAAAAATGAGGGGCACTCGTAGTCAATAAATTCTTCAACTTTTGTTCCTTTCTTTTCATCGGTAAAGTACATCCTTGATCGACTTCTCACTAGAAAATAAAGCAGGCTATTAACCAAAAAGTGGGACAAATCCACACAAAAGCGATCGAACAAAGAGACAGGAGATACGCGCAATTTATGGAAGAAATTGTATTTTTAAATTGATTACATGATTTGTACAGAAAAGGCTAACTATAATTCATACAGTAAATATTATAATGTGTACTGTCTCCGTAAATGATAAGTAATCAGTTTTTTTCTGTTGTCAACGATTATTTTAAGTTAAAATACATTCTGCGTAAAATGGGCCTATGGTACCTTGGTACAATATTTGCAGGTTAAGTAGGCTAGTTGACTTTAAGCTGACAGGCCTGCCGGTGACAGAATTCTATTTTCTGTATTAGAGTGCTTACAGAGTGTTCTATTATACAGGTAATGGCCGGCTTCAAAACATAATCTCAACCATGTTCTAAACGAGTTAATGCTAATTTGCTTTCAACAATTATTTTAAGTCAAAATCCAATCTGCACAACATTGGCCTATATTAGTTTGGAACAAATTTGGCAGGTGAAGAAGGCTAGTCGACTTTAAGCAAGTTTACCATATTGGCATGGCAAACGGCAGTACAAGTAAAGAAAGGACGTTGGAACACATGCAGATGCACCTGTAGAAAACAGCCCTTGATGCCACACCATATCTCTCATTTAGACGTTGTAAAATCCCCACTCGGTCCTAAAACTTGCCCTTGAGACCCTGTTTTGGATACTCTGGAGTGCTGCCAGTAGCGTTTTACGAGCACTTGTAAAAATACCTACTAAGATTGTATTTTCGGTCATTGAAATGGCACCAGACAAACAGAGTTCGAGCCTATTAACTCTTCAGCTTCTTGAAGCTTCGTAAAGAAAAAAAACTTAGATTATTGTAAAATTATATTATAACCTTTCAACGTGAAGACAGTAATTTTTTATATATTTCTAAAATTAGCAAATCCTAAGATATGAACACTTACAAATTTAAACTATTTCCAAAAGTCTTTCATTTTTAATGTTTTTCTTCACAGTTAAAACGACAAAAAACAGATTTTTACAGCCTAAATTAAAATTAAAACTCGATGTTTGCAACGTAAACCAACTTTAAATAAACGATGTCACTGATTGCAGAATAGCTAACCACAAAAAAAATTATGCTGAATTCTGCCATAAATAGTACCATCTCAAACTCAAGGTTTAAAATAACCAGAATATTTCTTCTTTAAGGAAGTAAGGAATAGACAAACAGTTCGTGGTAACGAAGTGTAAGTAAGGAGCAACCCGGCTCAATAGTAACCGAAACTCTAAAAAACGGAATTTTGATACCAGTAGAGACATCAAAAGAAAAAGATTTTTATGCTGATTTCTAATAGTCGAGCCTGAAAAAAAATTGTCTTATTTTCGAAAAAAGAGGGAAACAATCCATAAAAGTCATAGAATCTAAATGAAAATCACACAATCAGAATCAGCATATCAGAGAACCCTACTGTAGGGGATTCAAGCTCCTATCTGCAAAAATGTGGAATTTTGTGTTTTTGCCAGAAGAAAGATCACGGATGCGTGTTTATTTTTTTTTTTCCTCAGGAGTGATCGTGTCGACTCAGTGGTCCTAGAATATCGCAAGAAGGCTTGTTCGAACGGAAATTAAAAGTTCTAGTGCCCTTTTTAAGTGACAAAAAAAAATTGGAGGGCAAGTAGGCCCCCTCCACGCTTTTTCCCAAAGTCACCCGATCAAAATTTCAAGATAGCTATTTTGTTCAGCATGGTCGAAAAATATAATAACTATGTCTTTGAAGATGACTTAATCCCCCAGAGTCCCCTGGGGAAGGGCTGCAAGTTATGAACTTTGCCCATTGTTCACATATAGTATTGGTTATTGGGATGTGTACAGGCGTTCTCGGGGGGGATGGTGGGGGGTGAGGGTAGGAAGAGGGGTTACGTGGGAGGATCTTTTCATGGAGGAATTTTTCATGAGGGAAGAGAATTTTCCACGAAAGGGGCACCGGATTTCCCAGCATTATTTAAAAAAGATCAGACATTAAATAAAAAAAACGAAACAAGGTTTTTTCAACTGAAAGTAAGGAGCAACATTAAAACTTAAAACGAGCAGAAATTATTACGTATATGAAGGGGTTCACCCCCTCGTCAATACCTCGGTCTTTACGCTAAAGTTTTTTCAGTACTTTCAAAAGAGCTATTTATTCTAATTAAACGGTCTTTGTGATTCAGAGGTCATTATTAAAGAATTGGAACGAAATTCGAACTTCAGCTTAAACAGCGAGGCATTGACGAGGGGGCGAACCCCCACATATACGTTATAATTTCTGTTCGTTTTAAGTTTTAATGTTGCTCCTTACATTAAGTTGCAAAAACTTTTTTTTTATCTAATAATACTAAGAGACAAACAACTTACAGCAAATCCTATCATAGAAAAAGCAGGTTTTGTACTTGGAGGCCACTAGGTGCTTTCCAATCTCGGGTCTTACAACAAAGTCAACATAATTTGTGTTAGTCAACAATGGTAGATGAGACATTCCTTCAGTAATGACAGCGCTATATTCCCAATGCGCAAAATTACCATTTTCTGAGGTAATTTGAACATCTAACCTGTAAAATATCAAATCAAATCTTGTACAATATAAAGATTTTGTACAACAAAAGTTTTGGAGGAGTTATAAAAGAATCTATTGAGGGAAGTGGAGTTTA
>JAQQPU010015137.1:0-15531 GCA_029168905.1 Artemia sp. Kazakhstan ARC1039
TGTGTGTGTGTGTGTGTGTGTGTGTGTGTGTGAATTAAAGAAACCATGTATTCTATTTCCTCTTGAATATTTATTCAACAGATTGACGTTAGGATAGGTTAGTTGCATTTTGGCGCTGGAAGAGTATGTATCAATTTAAAACACCCTTCAGATCGTTTATTTGCGGACCTTCCCTGTCTGGCAAAACGACACTTTTAACAAAAATCATTCAAAACCGTGATAAAATGTTTTTAGAAAATCCGAAAAATATCTATTATTGCTATAATATATGGCAAGAACCCTAAGATAAAATAAAGAATATTGATCCAAGCATAAAATTTATACAAGGACTTGAAGTCTTTACTAGTATTGCACCAAACTCGTGGTTGATATTGACGATTTAGCTGAATCTATTGAAGAATGGTCAAGGGAAATGTTACAATTATTTACTGTCCGGTCTCATCACGAAAAAATTTCTGTAACTATTGTTCTCTATAATCGTTTTCATCAAGGTAAATGTATGCGAACACTTGTTTTGAACTGTACCTACTCTATCACCTATAGAGTTGTTCGCGATTCAAGTTTTCTTATAACTCTAAACACACAAATTTATCCTGGCGAACCAAAATTTTTAATTTTTGCATACAATAAGGTAACTAATAAACCTTATGATTAAATATTATTAGACCTGAATCAAAACCCACCCGAAGAGTTGCGTGTAGTCACTGATATTTTCGATAAGTAAATTACTGTATAAAGTACTGTTATGTAGGTAAGCTATCAAAAGATTATTTGCAAAAGGAATCCAGTTATAATCTTCATCGAAATCATAGAACTAGGGGTAATCATTAGTGAAAAACTAAAGCCTTTTATCCTCGGCATATATTGTAAGCAGATTTTTTACTCTAGACGGGATTCAAAGACATCATAATAAACCCTACAAGTATATTTTACTCGTAATAAGTGTGTTTAGTCGGTATGCATATGCTGTAAATGGTAAAAAAGGTCATTAGTCGCAATTATGACATTGAAGAAGCTACATGAAAACCGAAATTCATTTTCCGTGCTAGCCAATTCAAAACCACGACTTAGAAACCAATACTCAAGCATAATGTTGACAAGGAATTTATTAATCTCTTGTCAGAACTTTGTTTAAATTTAGCAGCGGGTAATGTTCAACTGTCAGATCGTGTTAAGCAGCTGACAAGGCAACATCGATCACTTGTACGTGCTATAGCTTGCAAAAGGAAAACAAATTGTAAAAGAAAACGTCTTGTTCAAGCGGGTGGTAATTTCTTTTCAGTGTTACTACCAATAATGGCCGGACTTGTGAATACTATTCTCTAGAAATGGCTAAACCCTATAAATTGACGCCAATTGAACTTGGTCTTTCACCCAAATGGCACTTTGAAGATAATCTTGATAGATTTCTTAGCAATGAAACAATCGCTGATGATGAAAAACTAATTTTGCTTCAAAATGCTCTTCTTCGCGTGGACAAACATAAACCTCATCGTGAAAAACCGATTAAAATAGATGTCATTGATCAACCTTTTGAAAACAGTGAAACACCGAAAAAGGAAGAGTTATTAACAAGTATTGTAGACTTGCTGCCTCAATCCTATCGTGAACAAAGTAAAAGACTCTTGACGTATCTCACTGAAAATAAGCAAATTGATGAGAAAAAGAATGAATTTATAATCCAGGGCAAGCCCTAGAATTTAATTGATTTATTATTGGATCTGATTGCGAATTGTAAAAGAGTCGAATCCTTTGACGAGCATTTATATAATTTTTAAAATTTGTCAAATTTTCCTAAAAGTCTTATCGGTAATAAGCAAATTCTAAAGAAACTAAAAGAACATAGTACATTAAAGGTAGAAGATGATTTTAAATCTTTCTTGGAAAGCACACCTAGTGGCAATTTAACACCGGTAACTAGACAATACCGACGACGTTTTGATTCGCTCGGTAGTATACAAAAGGGTAGCGGACGGTTACGATCAAAATGGATCAAATTTTGAAAGGTGTTTATGAAAACATTGGAGAAACAAGAAGCTTAAGTTTTCCAACTACACTTACACAGGTTACCGGAATTAAAAAGAAGCTAGCAAAAGAATATTTGCAAAAGGAATCCAGTTATACTCTTCATCGAAATCATTTAACTAGGGGTAATCATTAGCGAAAAACTAAAGTCTTTTATCCTCGGCATATATTACAAGTAGATGTTTTGACTCTATACGCGATTCAAAGACGTCATAATAAACCCTACAAGTATATTTTACTCGCAATAAGTGTGTTTAGTCGGTATGCATATGCAGTTCCATTGCAGTCAAAGAGTGGCAATGAAGTTGCTCAGGCTATAGAAAGTATTCCAAAACAACATTCATATACAAAATTCAAACAGACCGTAGAAGTGAATTGGTTAGTCCTCATGTAAAGAAAATTTTATTGAAATATAATACAATACTCTATCATAATCATAGTACCTATAATCGGTATTGGCAGGACGTTTAATACAAACCATTCGACTTTCAATTTCAAGATATTTTACATTGAAAAATACCGCTGCATTTATTCATTATTTAGATAAAATCATGCAAATATAGAATTAACGTCCTCAGCCATGTTTGTTCAATATTAGCCCTCAGGAAGTTCATTATAGTGAGAGTACACATTTCCTTAAACAATATTCTAATGAAAAGGCAGGAAAGAAAAAAATTAATGTTGTTGATACTGTTCGGATCAATCGTACATGAAATATTTTTGACAAGGGAAATTATTTATGGTCCACTGAACTTTTTAAGGTGACAAAAATCCTAGTTACTAAACCAATAACATATCGACTTCTTGATATGAAAGATGAAGAGATTCTTGGTGGTTTTTATGATTATGAATTACAAAAAATGAAGAACAGCGGAATGTATCAAATTGAAACGGTATTAAAGACTCGTACACATAAGGGCAAGAAACAGTTGCTTGTTCGCTGGCTAGGATACAACTCTGATTTTGATTCGTGGATACCTTCTGAAGACGTTCATAATGGCTAAAGGTTTTTATGTGACATTCATGTCCAATGTTTCTGATCCTCTATATAACGATTTGAATAAGACTAGTGATTTTTGGACAAAACTTTCCCCGACCATTAAAATTGAATGAAGGTATGAAGTTGCTCTTGTCGATTGTATTCTTAAAAATACATATGATATCCTAAAAAAGGATCGTACATATGATATTAATATACGACCTTTTGAATTCGGTGATGACGGTGCAATGGCAACTTTTGACTATAATGATTACCCTATTGCTACCATAACCTTTAGGGAATACAATAATATGCACGATCTGTGTCTTGCTATCAACAAAAAATTTCCACTCGTAAAAATGGTGCCTTTCAATTCAATTATTCGACGGAACGAAGGAAAATTTATATTACCAATCCATTTGAGAATGAAAGAATTTTCCTCATCGAGAATTTACGTGAGGTTCTTGGTTTTAACAACCGTATTATTAAGACAAGAAATTTCAGTGGCAATGACCATGTTATCTATGCAGACTATGCACCCGCTTTTTCTTCGGACAGTTGTATATCTCTATATGCATACTTTGTCGAGAGATCGATTGTAGGTAATACCAATGTCCCCCTCTTACGCGTTCTTGAACGAAAAACCTCTAATGACCATATTCATCACTACAATATAAAGTACCTTCAATATATTCCAGTCAAAACTTCGTATTTGGAGCTCTGTCACTTAACATTAAGAAGCGAATTGGGTGACCTTCTCGCAATAACAAAAGGTTTGGCTGTAGTTACATGTTATTTTCGACCCATTCAGTGAAATGGCTAATAGAACTCAGTTCGTATGTCCTGATACTGATTACAATGTTGCTACTCTTGGACCACGCCAGTTGGGACATGGAGTGGACTATTATAGGGGCCGTTCGTCAATGTCCGGGTACGGTCTCGGCAGTTGGTTTGCTAAGCTTTTTCGCTCTACACTACCCTTGGCTAAAAAATATATTGCACCAGTTGCAGCGGATTTTGCATCCTCTACATTGCATGATTGGGGCTCTGGGAAATATATTCAAGAAAGTGTTTCGCAAAATCTCAGGTAGAGCGCATGATCCCTCGGCTAGCGATTTAAACAACGAGGAAAAGGTTTAAAAAGGAGGAGAAAAACCCCATTAGTCTCAAGTCAGCCGGGAAGCGAAAAGCATCAAAGAAAGTAAAGAGATCCAAAAAGGATTTCTTTTCCTAAGATGGCATATCTACCACATAAAGATTCTCACCCTTCAGTCACCTTATCTCTAAATGTTTTCAATTCGGAAAAGGTAGATGTCAGTGTAAAACATGGAAACTATGAACAATTTTACCCGCCACAACCACTCTCTGAAAATGTCAATTTTCAAGTTTATTCTAATGAAGACTACTTTATCGATTTGAATTTGACATTTATAGATTTAAACTTAATTGTTAAAAAATCAAACAATGAAAAATCAAGTGCCACTGAGGGGTTATCCTACGAAAATTGTGTACTACATAATTTATTTCGACAAATAAGCGTCTACATAAATGGAACATTGGTGAGCACGAGCAATAATCTTTCAAATTATGCAAGTTATATAAAATTCATGTTGATGACACCAATGTCCTATAAGCAGTTGAGGGGTATGACTATTGTATATGCATACAAGACAAATACTGATACTACCAATATTCTTAGAGCGGCGACAACTAAAGATTTGCATTTAGTTGGGAAACTAAATCATGAGATATTTATATATACCTCAATGGCTGACTTCTAGTATAAAGATTGATATAAAACTACAACTTGCACCGTCCAATTATATTACGCAAAAAGTACTGGACACTGAACCTGATGTAACAGTCTCTCTCACCTTGGCAATACTTCATATACAAAAACAACAATTTATGAGTTCTGTGGCTTTGACAATTGAAAAATTAAGAGCCAGTGGTAACAATATCAAATTGCTCGTGCCTCGTACAATCACGAATCAACTTCATATTGCTACAGGTACGCGTACCTATACCGATTTGTCCTTTATCAATGGCAAAATTCCTTCAAAATTGGCAATGGCTTTTGTAAAAATTACTAGTGCTGTTGGATCATGGTCAGATTCCCCGCTTAGATTTGAATTATTTGAACTTTCATCGCTTGTGTGTAAAGTAAATGGAATCCCACTCTACAATTTATCCTTTGATAAATCCTACAGGACCCTCTATGAATTGATAATGCAATCCTTAGATCGAGATTCTCAATTTTTCGAAAATGGTATAAGTGAAGAAATGTTTGCAAAAACACATGGTATTATTGTATTAGATTTGTCTGGTACTCAAGATATGAGTATTATCCGGACTGGAAATAAACGAATAGAGTGTACCTTTGCTAAACCGATGGAGGAAGTCATTGTATTAATTTTGCTAAATCATTTTGAAACCTATTGGGAAATTACTCCTGACGGTAGTGTTTTATTGGACTTGGCGCCATGAACACGGAATAAATAATTGATGTATTAGACATGGACCCCTACATGTCGAAATATAAATCCTATGGCATACCTTCAGATTTCCTGGAACATATTCAACATGTTGACAATAGTCTAATCATTGTTAATAGCAGTCCGTCGAGTGTAAAGACGGGATATTGGTTATGCATCATTCAAAAAAGAAGCAATATAGAACTTTTTGATCCGCTTAGCTTGCCGTATACATTATACACACCTCATATTAAAAATTTTCTTGAGCAGAGTGAAATATCTATTATACAAAATCGGAAGCGGGTACAAGATTTATCAACAAAAAGCTGTGATTTTCGTGCCCTATTATATTTTATTTTTCAAAATCGTGGACATACTTACATGGAATTCCTCAAGATTTATGGTGACAATCCTTGATTGAACGACTTTATAGTTGAAAATACTCTTTCTTACCTCTATAATATAAGTTTCGGTGCCCTAAAAGTGAAATGCTTTAAAAATTTATGTAAATTTGTTTATTAATAAAATTTTGTACAAAACACTGTGTCCTTTAGATTTCTTCTTCTACGTATAAGTAACCATCCAAAACGAAAAGTGGTAGTAGCCCGTCAGGATTCAACTTGTATTCATCTTGACGTGCAAAGTCAGAGTCACATTTTCTACAATATAGGGTAACTTCATTTTTATTAAATCGCTTTGTAAAGTAAATAATACTACTCTGATTCATATGATAAAATTCGCGTGTTTCAAGTCGCTTATTTGAAGCAATGTCAAATACAAAATTCTCTCATGAAGAATCACTTTCTGTAACAGCCAAATAAAAGTCTGTAGGTTTATAATCATAATACCCAGTATCTTCACAGCGATGTCGTAAAAACCACTCTTTTATTATTCCAGCAATTGAAGCGTAGACCAGGTTCTTCTTCCAAAAATAATTTAAAGCCACGACGATACCAGTCTCTTAAAAAGAAACTGAACTCACGTTTAGGGTTTTTCGCAATCAGGCCAGGATAAGTATTTTCCAATTGATCACATTTATCACAGTGACAATTAGAGAATCAGAATCCTCTATTATGAGTCATAAATCTCTTCATGAAAAGAATTACAGTCTTTAATTTGCACAACATATCCTCTATGCAATTTACACGGATTGCATAATTTACACTTGTCATTAGTCATCAGAAAAAGTACAATTCTCACAGGATGACCAGCTGCCCAAAGTGTACAAGCATAATGGACATGTGTAAAACATGTTGACTGGTCCACTTCCAAAAACAAACTTACTCTAAAACAAGGTCTCCTAGGAGCGTTACAAAATGGTCGTTTATGTAGTGGTTAAGAGCAAAACTAGAATATCATTTTGTTTTGTCTCAATCAATATATCTATAAATTGAGTCAAAGCCTGGGGATCACGACAACGATAGTCCAAAGAAAGGGAATCGGTTCCCATTATATCGTTAAGCATTTCCCTAGAAACTATCTTTCTTTGAAGAGATAATTCCAGAAAGTCATCATCTAAAACTAACCACATTTTCCAATTTTACTAGATCACGCATGATTTTCTATTCCTCAAATCATCACTATCACTGCCAAACACATACTTTTTTCTATAAATTGTTCTCTTCAATATATTTTTCTAGCGCATTTAATCCATCTTGTAGTCTCTGTATATGCTCTAAATTCACCTTTGCCGCGAAACACAATTGTTCTTCTGACTTGAATTTGCTTAATGTTATAACATAACCATTATACATCGTGTCCCATTCTAGGGTTAGTCGGGAACCCCTTGTAATTTATACCGCCAGCTTAGGCCCTCTAGGTCCCGTTTCATCACCACTTTTAACATTCAATAGTGTATAAGCATCCATGTTGACTGCCCCATTTCCAGAAAGAAAATGATCTTCGATCAATAGTTTCAACCACCTGGGGGGGGGGGATGTCTAGACATGATTTTTCCTAGTAACAAGGAATGGGAGTTCAGCCACCTGGGGGTGTGTCTAGACATGATTTTGCCTAGTAACATGGAAAAGGGGTGTGTCCCTGAAATCTTGGCTAGAAGGGCCTAATCTTGCCTGGACATGCCTAATCTTGCCTGGACATTGCTAATCTTGCCTGGGTGAGAATCGCGCCTATAAACAGGTGCGAGGGGCTAGGAGCTTCATTTGTTATTTTCCCTGTTTTAATTTCCCTATCCGTGCGTTTGAAATCCAATGCTATTTTCCCTATCGTTGCCGTGACGTCAGAGGGCTCCGGTAGAATCTTGCCTAGAAACAGGGCTGCGCTTGAATCCTATGGGCAAAGGGATAGGGCTGTGCTTGGAATTTTGATAGGGCTGTGCTTGATGTAATTATGCTCATACTACTAGTGGAAAGAGTGAGGTATTGACTGGAGGGCGAACCCCCTCATATACGTAATAATTTCTATTCGTTTTAAGTTTTAATGTTGCTCCTTACTTTCAGTTCAAAAAAACTAGTTCTTTTATTTAATTTCCGATTGTTTTTTAAATAATGCTGGGAAATCCGGTGCCCCCTTCATAAGACTGTCCCTTCTCCCAAGCAAACGACCTCCATGAAAAGATCCCCCCATAAACCCCTCCTTCCACCCCTCCCTTCACCAGAAAAAAATTCCTCCTGAAAACGTCTGTATACTTCCCCTTAACCAATACTATATGTAAACAATGGGCAAAGTTCATAAATTGCAACCCTTCCCCTGAGAATTGTGGGAATTAAGTCATCCTTAAAGACATATTTATTAGATTTTAGACTATGCTGAGCAAAATGGCTATCTCAAAATTTTGGTTGGGTAACTTCGGGAAAAAATGAGCGTGGGAGGGGGCCTAGTTGCCCTCCATTTTTTGTCACTTAAAAAGGACACTAGAACTTTTAATTTCCGCTTGAATGAGCCCTCCCGCGATATTCTCAGACCACTGGGTCAATACGACCACCTCTGGGGAAATAAAAACAACAAAAAAACAAATAAATTTGCATCCGTGATCTTTCTTCTGGCAAAAAATACAAAATTCCACATTTTTGCAGAGAGGAACTTGAAACTTCTATAGTAGGGTTCTCTAATACACTGAATCTGAAGGTGTGATTTTCACCATCACTTTCTATGAATTTTAAGGGGTGTTCTGTGACTATGAGATTCTATGACTTTTATGGGGTGTTTTCCCCTTATTTTGAAAATAAGGCAAATTTTCTCAGACGCATAACTTTTGATAGGTAAGATTAAACTTTATGGAACATTATATATTTAAAATCAGCATAAAAACCTGATTCTTTTGATTTATCTATTGGTATCAAAATTCCGTTTTTTTTTAGAGTTTCGATAACTATTGAGCCGGGTCGCTTATTACTTACAGTTCGTTACCACGAACTGTTTGATCAAGTTTAAAGATTGTTGAAAAATGTCTTGTGTGTGTGATTAATTTAATGTTTTTTCTTTTTCAGACAGTTCATGACAGTTATTTCTGTGAGCGTTTTGAAGTATCTGGCGAAAGTGAAATTCGACCATTTCCTACTAAAAGGGAGCATCTCACATATGTTGGTAACATACAAAATGACCAAGTGCGTAAAGCTTGCCCAGTCGAATGCAGACCCAAAAACCACAAAGATTGGCTATTCTGCTAATAGTACAATCAAAGCTCCTTAGTTATAAACATGGATGTAATGCCTGAAAAGGTTCTTAATAACACACAAAAAAAAAATTGCCATATGCCACCAGGTAAACAGCAAACAAGAATGGTGACAGAAACGTGGTAACATCACGGTAATAACAATAACAACATGGTGACAGAGAAGCAGACCTGAAAGTCAGTTGTTCTTGTTTCAAACACCCTAGAAAACCTCTACTGATAGTGTTGAAGAAAAAGCGCAGAGATTATCAAAAAAAAATATGTGTGTAATTTACTATGGATTATTGTGTCTAATTATCATTAATTATTTGCCATTCATTTTCTTTCAAAATGAAAAATAAAATAAATTTAGTCCCTTAACGCTTTTAACGATTGGTGGTGGAATTACAGTGCCTAAGTAAAGAACGATGTGGCTTAAAAATTTTGTGTTTTTTTCCTTAGGCTGCTTAGAAACTTCTAGAAGTGTTTTTTCCAATGTGTACACACATTTTTGGAAATGCAAATTTATAGATGTAGCGCTTTTTAAGCAAATAAAATAAAAAGTTTTTCAAATAGGGGGATAGAAAAATCTTCATCTTGACGATCAGTGTCCTTTTTTCATATTATGGTTTTTCCTTCATTTCCTGTCCTTTTCCTTCGAAGACCCCAATATGTATAATTAAATGATTGCAGGAAAATGTGCGTGAAATCCAAATTTCTTCTGTATTTCGTCTGTTTTTTGCTTTTCTGAAGAATTAGGTCCCGTCATGAAGTCAGTTCCTGCGTACTTGCATAATAATTAAGGCCTCATTTAAACTTCTTTTTTTATACCTTTTAACCGTGCATAATTCTTGAAAATCTTCGCAGTTCGATTATTTGATTTCTTCTTCGAAAAAAAGGAAAACAGAGAAATAAACTTGGAGCTTTTAATAAAAATTGATTCAAGTCAGCAAAAGTACCACTCCTTATGTTCCGTTGGTCTACATTCTTCAGGGCATTCCTCAAATATATATTCCGACATATTTGCCACATTGCCAACAAATGTGTAGTTTTCTCGTCTAGTTGGAAAGGGAAGAGTTATATCACGGCTCCTCAAACGGTGGTTGTTACAAAAATACGAATCATGAACGACCTAAAGAAAAAAATTTTCAAAATCAAATTGCCAACGAAAATATTATAACTAGTTAACACAAAATTGCGCGGACTATAATCATTAAAATAAGAGTAGCCTAACCATTATAAGAAAGCAGTATGATACGGCAATCGATACCATACAGCTAAAAAAAAAGTAGAATGGCTCCTCAAGCGGTTCTACTACTATTACTAACAACTCACTTCGGCACCAAACCGTCTCAAGTCTATACAGCTGCAAACACTGCTACTACATCCCAGTCTATTCAAACCTTCCAGATTTACCCCTTCCTGAGAAGCTCTAATTTCCTTAAAATACCTCCTTGCGACCGGATCCTTCCCCATTTGGAGAAAATCTACTATTTGTTTGGCCCTCGATGGATGGCCAAAAAGGACAATCTTTAGCAATCTATCATTTGTTATCCCTAAAGCATATCCTAGCTACCTTAACGACATTTCTTGCATAGCTTGTTCTTGATATAAATTCAGTCAAACGGGTAAAGTACACAATCCTTTTGGAAATCATTTAACACATCCTCCTCCCTGCTCAGAAGTGCTGAAGTTTCGAAACCCTATTCATCTTAACTTATTCCTAGTTTAAACGACTTTTTCTTCTTTCAAATCTATTCTTTCAAATCTATTCTTGCATCCTCAACTCTCAAAATCTTCAAAAATTCATTCGTTTTTCTACTGTTTGTGTGTATGATACTCAAATCTTCTGCAGAATCTCTGTTTAGAGAACTTTTCCTTTCCGTTTGATTCCCTGCTCTCCCATAGCCTTTGCTATGCTCCTTATGATAAAGTCCATCAAAATGGTCCGTATAAATGGGCATAGAACACAATCCTAATTAATTCTTGATTCAATCCCCAACCCGCTACGAACCTCGTTTCCAGCCTTAATCACAGTAATATTATTTCTTAAATAGCACTAATAAATTTTAAATTTATATCTGATATACCATACAAGGACAGAACCCTCGCTAAAACTCTTCTATCGGCTGAATCAAACACCTGTTAACAATCTTTAAAATTGAGGACTAAAGGAGTCAGATGATTCAGACACTTCTCGATCATTAATCTTAGATTCTACATTTGGGCAGTGTTCTTCTTTCTTCTTTCGATTCTCAATGCTCGATGTTCTTCTCTTAAAACTTTACCTACTGCATCTCTCAGTCTAATTAGTATCATCATACTAAGCAATGTCACAGAACGAATCTAATGCATCTATAACCCCTACGCTCTATCACCTTTCATATGAAGTAGTTTAATTTAAGATTTTCCTAAAATCACTTGGTTCTTTTCCTTTATAAGAAAATCCTATTCATAATCTTCAGCAATCTCTCTAAGTTCGTGGCCACCGTATTTTAAATCTGGTTTACCACGCTGTCAGTTTCTGCACTTGATGGCTTATTATTTTATATTTCTTTTGGTGTTGTTTCTAATTTTCTTTGTAAAATTAATTTCCTTCACTTCCAATTTGTCACAAGCTTTTTTATTCTTTTCTATGTCACTTACGGTAAGCTTATAACAGTTTAATACGTCTCTAAAATGTTCTGCCCATCTCTTTTTAACACTTTCTTTAACACTAATTGAGGCCTGTTTCCGTCCTTAACTGGGAAATGTCCAGATCGACAACTTCCTCTTAATTTCATAACATGCAAATACGATATTTACTTGCACTTCACAATAAAAATAAATAAAATAAAATCTTTTGTTATTATGACATTAGGTAAGAATAGAGGATTGGGGGCTTCCATTGGAGGACTTCCATTTTAACTTCTACAATTTCTTTCCTTCTGATTAGGCGGAAAGTGGCTAAGTAGCAGCTGATGCAAAAAATAAGACACTGTGTGTTGAATATAATCCTAACAAATCTGGGATTTGATCTACAGATTATAGGAAATAAGAGACCAATACAAGGAGAATTTTGAAGAGAAAAGAAGTAGCATCATCAACTATATTTACTGATTACCCCCTCCCCTCCAAAATTTCAACATGAAATGACCTGTTGATTCTCAAGTACAAGTTTAATTCAAGTACTCTGCCTAATATAAGTTTCGGAAGACTAATTTCTGAGGGAACGAAATTGACATCAATTGGATCATAAACCTTTCTTACCGTACTCACACTGTAAACATCAATCTTGGTGTAGGATTGATGTGTACAGTGTGACAGGGTAAAGGTATTTACCCTGTCGCCTACTTAATTTTTTTATGGATCAGAATTAAAGATTTTTGACAGGGTAAAGATTTTATACATGGCATTGAGAAAAAAAAGTTATGTTCAAGAAAGTTGCTCTGTGGTTCCAATGAAATTTTTGGGCTGAATTTGAATAAATCATTCTATTCTATGTTGTATCTTATAATTATTTTTAAAACTATCAGAAAACAAGCTTTTCAAATGAAGGCAAATAGTCTCAATTTAAGTCTTAGTTAAAACATAAAACGAACAGGTTCCATATATGAGGACAGATTACCCCTCCTTAAGCTCCGCTCTTCACACTAAAGTTAAAAAGTGCCACGTTGAAACCATGTATGTGTAAAACCAATGTGTTTAATAGGTGATTGTAAATGTTTTATTGAAAGATTGCCTTTAAAAATGTTCGTATTTGAGTTGAAGGTTTAATTTTTGAAATTAAATGCTCATCAATAAACTCTTCCATTCTTGGTGTGCTGTAGAAAACACTTTTTTTCCATTCAAATTGTCTTTCTTTTTTAGTATTCGTTCTTAAAGCGTTGGAGGCAGAAAGTCAAAACTCAGCATAAGGAACAGAAGTTAAGGAGGCTGTAGGCCACCTAATATACGGAGTAATTTATATTTATGTTTTTAAGCTTCGTTGTCGCTCTTTTTTTTTGCAAAAACAAACAAGAAACTCCCCTTGAAACCCTGATCTAAGTTTAACTTTTGCAGAACAATGATCGTGGAAAAAGAGTTTATCTGGTGTGTTTGCTAAACAAAACAAAGTATCACTTTCCAACATAAACAATCGGGTGCACAAAAACTTATAGCTCTTACCCTCTGGGTACCCACACTGCAATTTTAATCCGTATTTAAGAAGTTCTGAAACAGTTTTATTTTGAATCTACCAGAGAAATATATCATGAAAATGCATCGTGCATCATTCCATAAATAATGTCTTTGTTTATGTCAGATTTCAATCCTTGGCCATGCAAAGGGTGCTAACAGTTATCTCCACCAAGAAAGATTTCTCACTTTACTACTTTTTATGAATATCCGAACCTTTGCTTGTTAAATAGAATAGAATATAATGCAGTAGACCCTGTAGGAGACAATCTGAAGGCTTTTAAAGCTAAGTATCTGTTCTTCGTAATGAAAGAAGGTGATAGGTTAAGCCAAGAAAAGTTGAAGTACCTCAAGTAAGAAGTTTCAAAATATAAATCCCAAATCCTTTTTTGATGCCTCAGGTAGCCAGTTCCCCAACCCTGATTGATTTTGCTTGCCACTATGGGATACGCTATAGCCGTTAGTTGGACTGGAGAAATGGTCTATAATAGCAGTTGCTTTTCTATAGACTGCTTATATGTTTAGAGAAAATGGTATACCACACATCAGTGTGACGTATTGCACTATTTGACCCTAATCCTGTCAAAGTTGATGTTTTATGAGTAAAAATGCAAGAATTCATTTTCCTTTTTTTGTAACCATTTGCCTCCGAAATCATATGAAAATTAGTATTTTTAGAGTTTTTATCTAATAAATTGATCTCTACTCACAGTTTGTTATTGCTAAGTGTTTGATTGAAGGCTCTTTTAAATATTAGAAGGGGTATCACTCCCTACTTATAACTCTATTTTTAAATTTAGGTTCAATATTTTTACAACAATGCGTTAAGAATTATAATCATCCCCTGAAAAGGATAATTCATCGAAAAGAAACTATCCTACTTGTGCCCCTTCAAATGTTTTTCAGAACGGGGGAGGGACTGTAATACCGAATATTAACTGCAGTAGGATTTCTCTTGTTTCCAAGGAACTCCCCTACAGACATCAACAAGGGGAGGGGGCTTAACAGTAGAATATATCTATGGAATTATAGCACAGCTCTACACCTTTTCAAAGAGAGTCAGTACTCCCTCACATGGTATAAACTAAAGTTTCACGTGCACATTGCAAAAAGCTGGCAAACCCATAAAGTGGTCAAACACGTTTTGAAACTATAGTCGAGGTTGTATAACACAATCAGACTGGTTTTTTTGCTATTGATATCAATTTTATAAGAATATACAGTACAGTTTCACGTGGATATTTTAAAAAGCTGGCAAACCTATAAAGTGGTCAAACACGTTTTGAGAGTATAATTGTTTTTTTTTTTTTTTTAATCGAAAACTAGAAAATGTCAAATTGCGTATTTAGGAATGATTTTGTAGGAAAAGCTGTCTATCACCCATGCATTATCCACTGTTCCATTTCTTTGAAGTATGTGCTATCAAGAGCGGTTTCTGATTTTTTTGGACAATTGCCTTTAGCCAAGAATAGTTTGATATGAATGTGTCGGTAGATAGCATTTGAGAATTGGATCCTATGAAGGTGGAGAAAGAGTATAGCATTTGCGAATTGTTGATTATCAGTTAAGGTAACCCCGTATGAAGGTTGAGAAAAAAGGAGTTTAGCATTTACGAATTGGACTATACGAACGATATTAATTGAATAATAGGGAAAAAACAGAGCTAGATAGCATTTGCGAATTGGATCGTATGAAGGTGGAGAAAAAAGGGTATAGCATTTGCGAATTGGTGATTATCAGTTAAGGTAACCCCTTGGGGTTGTTAACTCATAGCTTATTTATTATAAATTTGGAACAATATCAATCTATGGAAATGGTTAAAGATGATAAAATGGTCTTATGACTTGACCTAGCTTTACTTCTTCGATGTATACTGTATAATACACAAGTGGTGTTTGAACAGTGTTGTCAACTTAAAATAGAGTTTAACGTTACAGTATACTAAAAAGTTGGTACTAAGAGAGATGTAGATGGCAAGAAAAGAATTTTAATAACGGATAGCTTTACTTCTTTGATGTGTTCTGTATAATCCACAAGTGATGGGTTGATAGCAGAAGGATCTCTTAGAGTAGTTATAGTGTGATAGTGGGGGGCAAGTTGCTTTGCGAAAAACCCGTGTGGATGACTTGAAATAAAATCTTTTAACAAGAAGACTTCGTATCGAATTATTTTTTTTTCCATACCAGGGCACTTCGTATCGAAGGAGTTGTCGTAGAAACTTCGAAAGGGGCTCATTCGATTGGAAATTGGAATACCCGTGTGGATGACTTGAAATAAAAATTTTT
>JAQQPU010015138.1:0-21682 GCA_029168905.1 Artemia sp. Kazakhstan ARC1039
CCCCTCCGCAGTCCTCAGGGCAAAAGTTGTAAGCTATGCCCCAAGGCCATATACGATTCTTACGGAAACGATGGTCGTATAAACTTCGGAGGGGGTTCATTGGATTGGAAATCGGAAGTTTAAGTGCCATTTTTAAGAGCCAAATTTATGGGAGGGCAACTGAAACTTTTAGGAGTTATTTACGGGGAGTTCCAATTAAATCGAAAAACGTTATGCATGCTGGTTTTCAGAAAGGCATATAAGCAATATCATAGGCAGCACTACTCTATAGTAGCTAGAAATATTATTGAAACATTGAAAGAAGCTAATTCAATTCAAAATTAAAAGTTCTAGTGTCCCTTCTAAGAGTAAAAAGAGAGGGCAATCAGCCCGTTTCTCAAGCTTATTTATTTCCCAAACACATCCAGTCAAAATTTTGAGACAACTGTTTTGCTCAGCGTAGTAGAACGGTCCAGCAACTATGTCTTAGGGATTTTTTATTTATGTTAAATTTCTTTTTTGACCTTCAATTTTAAATTTTTTTACCTTATATTGTATTCCTTTCTTTTGACAGCTAATTTGGCATGATTTTAAGTGTTTGTTTTTAATGCTATGCATTTGACCTTGAATACGATTTCGGCAATGTTTTTCTTCTTGACTGTGATTTTCTTTTGTCCCCACCCCCTTCTTCTTCTATTTTTCTGTTTCTATTCTAGCCATTTGTTAAATTCTTATCAACCATTTTTATGCTTGATTGGTGTTTCTTTTCTTGCTGTATTATCTGTTTCTTCATTTTGCTTTTTCTATTTCTTTTTGACATATGAAGCGAATTGGGCTCTATTAGAGCTTGTGATAGCCTTTGGGAAATAAATATTATCTTATCTTATATTGGGCATGCCTACCCCCAAAAATTATGCAATTGGCCCATTATACTATATAACTATATAACATTATACTATATTGGCCCATTTTTTGAATAAATCGATGTGAAAGCCACAAATGCATCTATTGATTCATAAAGATAATGCAAAAGCATTAATTTAAAAAAATTCTAAATGCTTCTTTAAAACTAAATGAAAAAGTATAGTGTCTTATTGTGGTTGCCAATAAGACACTTCAGCAATATATCGAGAACGACTGGGGGTATTAAGTTGAAGCCCTTGGGGCTACTATTGTTACTACTTCTGCTCTTACAATTTAAATAAATAAATAGAGTGTAAGTGTATCCAGGATGTCAAAGAGCATAGATAGAATATTTTGGGAATGATATTAAGTTTTATTTTTTCAGGTCAACTTGAGGAGGTATCTAATTAAAAGATACTATTTGTGTCAGGATTAAAAATTGTTGAAAAAGTTTCTCCCAACATACAAATAGCAAGCCAAACTATGAATTCTTATAGAAAAAAACCGGAAAGATAAAAAAAAAATCATGAAAATGACTATGTCAATAAAAAACCAGCAGAAATTAATTTAAAAAACTTTTTTCCACTAAACAAGTTTTTCAAAGAAAAGCAAAGAGCTCCATTAAGCCAAAATGGGCAGAAATGAAGTCAAGTAATCGTCCAAGCTTAAAAATACCAAAAATCCCTATCAATAAGTAAATGAAACTCAAAACGAACACAATTAGAATAAAAAGCCGAGTCAAACTCAAAACAAGCGAAAATTAACATTACAAGGGCTGACAACCCCCCATGTCTTTTCAAGATCAGAACATATTTTGCGCTTTACTGTAAATAAAATACGTTTAAATATTTTCTTTTTTTTTACTTAAATGAATGCAAAAACTTTAACACTTTAGGGAATAAATATCAGTATAGGTACATTAAACTAACAATCCACGGTTATTTGTTTTTTGTTTTTCAGTAAAGCCTAAATTATTTTCTGGTCTTGAAAAAGCAGGGGGGTTGTCAGCCCTAGTAATGCTAATTTTTGCTTGTTTTGAGTTTGATTCGGCTATTTATTCTAATTTCTGTTCGTTTTGGGTTTCATTTATTTGTTGATAGTGATTTGTGGTAGTTTTACGCTTGTAAGATTATTCGACTTCATTTCTGCCCATTTTGGCTTAATGGAACTCTTTACCTTTTTTGAAAAACTTATTTTGTGGAAAAAGTTTTTTTTTTAAATTAATACAAATATAACGGACTGTCATTCAGCTATGGGGGAGGGGCTGGAGCCCCATTGCCCTCCCCCCCTCTTATGGATGCCCATGGTACCTGGGGCCTTATTATTTTTTATCCTTTTAGTACTGTCACTAACTCTTCCTCACCAAATAAATCTTCCTTCAAATCCAAGGTGCTACAAACTATTTCCTTTTCCTTTATATCTTTTCCTGTAACTCTATCCGGTTTAGCACATTTCATAGCAATGTTGAAGCTGAAATTTCCGTTGAAGCTGAAATTCCCGTTGAAGCTGAAATTTCCATGACTTGATAAGAGGAATGTTCAACTGACCAAAACGCAATATGTTAATACTACTTCTGTTTCTAATGCTCGTGCTATTATTGTAAATACTACTACTAGTATTACAGTAGTAAGGCAATAATAGATACTGGACGAGATTGCGTAATATGCCTTACCACGGGCAGTCATCTATTACTACAGACGGTACATGCCATACCAGACTGGTTTCTGAGGCGACACCTATTTCCTGGACCAATCAGAGATGTTTCTACTAACGGTACTCCATATACGACAACTTGATTAGTATAGTAATTGGATTCAAATATAAGGAGTGATTTTCATTGTAGTTCATATTAGTAAGAGAATTGAATTCAGAGAGAGAACAGTTTATTATTATTTGAGACGATATTAGCATAGAAAATGAATGGTATGTTTACACTATTGGAGCTTGATGGTGGAGCAGGTAGCAGCAATCATACAAGGAGAAGAGTACCAAATTTGGCAGTGGAAATAACACGAGGATGTAGACTAAGCCTTGAAAAGGGACGATATGTATGCAAGATATGTAATATCATTGAGCAAATTTAAATTGGAGGAGCAATTATGCTTTGCAACGAAACTGAACATTGTGCATATAAATAGACTTCAAGCTGCATTAGATACACTAGTGAAATATCGAGGAAAATAAATTGAATCAGTGATTATTATTGTTGTAATTTTATTCAATAAAATTGTTTCTAAATCGAAGATATTTTTCTTTCTATAGTAGGTTAGCGTATATTTTTAAAGTAGAAAAAGGAATCCTGGTTAGTCTGAA
The DNA here is from genome assembly GCA_029168905.1 of Artemia sp. Kazakhstan ARC1039. Taxonomy (NCBI): domain Eukaryota; kingdom Metazoa; phylum Arthropoda; class Branchiopoda; order Anostraca; family Artemiidae; genus Artemia; species Artemia sp. Kazakhstan ARC1039. The sequence goes on from JAQQPU010015138.1 coordinate 3,196, forward strand.
GTTGGTTGTGAGAGTGTTAAGACTCTAAAAAATGAATAGATTTGAGAAAGAGAAAATCATAGGGAATCTTGTGTTTGTGGAAAAACGTTTGATTCTAGATGATGATTTTCTGGAGTTATCAGTTCAAAGGAAGATATTTTCTCGGGGAACGCTTGTCGATATAGTGAAAACTGATTCTCCGTCATTAGACTATTGCATAAAATTTTTACGTCGTGGTCCAAAGGCATTTACACAATTTATTGACATATTAATCACGACAAGACAAAATGATATAGTGGATTTGCTTTTAAACAGACACGCGCTAACTTAGAAATTTAAGACTATGATTTTTTTCACGAGAAAGATGTTTTTCAAAGAGGATTTACTCTTCTCTCTCTCTATCCCACTCAATTTTTTGTTGTTGGTAGCTCAGTTTCATTGTGGCAGTGAGAGTGTCAACACATGAAAAAATGTTCCATACATGTCCGCTATGCATGTACACACTGGGCAGCTGGTCATCATGTGAGAATTGTACAATGATTGATGAGTATGATGAAAATTGCAGATTATGCAACCCGTTTAAATTGCATAGAGGATATGCCGTACAAATTAAAGGTTGTAATTCCTGTCTTGAAGGGGTGTGTGACTCTCATCCTAGAAGACACCTATGCTCTATTTACCACTATTATAAATGTAATCAGTGGGAGAATACATATCCTGGTATGATTGGAAAGAATCGTTGCCCTCCAATCTATATATTCACTTTAAAAGGGTACTAGAGCTTTTAATTTACGTTTGAATCTGCCCTTTCTCGATATTTTGGAACAATTGGTTAGATGCGATCACCCCTGAAAAAAAAACTGAAAAAAGCAAGAGTTACTTAATAAGGGCAAGGAGAGAGAATTGTTGCCTATCAGCCATTCTTCTACTTCCCCTCAGCATACTCTATAAGTTTTAACTTAATGTCCTCAGCTGTTCCTTAGATAGTACTGATATTCGTTTTTGACCACCAGCAAGCACTTTGTGTGGTTTGATTGTGTTCGGCATTCCTGTCAACATTTCCTTGAAGTTTCGGTACTTGTGTCTTATAACCACCACACTCATGTTCTGTCGAGAAGTGAAGTTTGGTTAATGCTAATGAAATAAAACAAAATATGACGAAAATATAAGGCTTTGTCAAGAAAATTATGAAAACTACAACAAAGAATTACGGAAGGTGGGTCGCCCAGACCGCATTATATTAAATGCGTAACCTAAACTAACTAACCTAACCAAAATACCAACTAAATATTTAGTTAAAACATAGCTACAATATAGTTTCCGACCGAGCCAAAGCTGATATTGTCTGGTATAAAGACCATGAAAACTGGTTATTGTCTCATGTTTGCGATACAAGATCTTGAGTGTGGTGGCTATAAGACAAAAGCCCCCACATAATTTTGTTGACAAAGCCTTATATTTTAATCATATTTTGTGTTATTTCATTAGCGTTAACCAAACTTCACTTCTCGACATTCTCGACAGAACATGAGTGTGGTGGCTATAAGACACAAGTACCCAGTATTATGTTGATATAACAATATTTTGCAAAAGTGTTCTCAAGAACGTAGTTTTAATTCCTGAGTAATTGTTTCCCCACAAAGGGACTTTAAAGTTGTTTTTCTCTGGAAAGTTAATTGGAAGGTGAAGCCTTTTTCTAAAGCATAGTATGGTATGAAACTCATGGGGCGTCCCATTTGTAAAGTCAAGCCCAGATTGCCAAAAACACTTTTGAGTTTCCCTACCTTCACTTTGAGTTGTTCAATTTAAACAGTTGAACAGATTGGAGTGTTCAAAAGTAATTTTGATCAACTCTAAACAGTGGGACCTAAAGTTAAGAGTCAATGCACAAATTGTCAAATGAAAAAAATAATTAGGCACTTTCTTGTTGACCATTTTTTTTATTGCCTGGTGGCCATTCCAAGTGGCAGTAAGAGGCAATTTCTTGGCGTTGCCTATTGTAGAACCATGAGGCTTCTATGCATGCTATTATTATTATTTATTGTTTTTTTTTCAAAGATATTTCACAGGTAATAACTGGTCGAATAAATTTCGAAGGGGGCTAATACGATAAAAACCTAAAAGTTCTGTAGTCTTTGTCAAGAGTCAAAAGTAACGAGAGAGCAATTAACCCCCATCCCACCAGGGGCGGATCCAGGATTTTTTAGGGGGGGGAAATAAGTTGATCCGATAAACTTGAGTTAGGAGCAAATTTATTTAACACAAATTCGCGTTAATTAAGTACATTACTCTACTTTAGACTACTTTGGGGGGGGGGGCACCCCTCACCCCCCTGGATCAGTCACCGCACTCCATGTCCCCACGCCTTTTTTACCCAAATGCATCTGACTAAAATTTTGAAATAGCCTATCTATGCCTCTGGAGTTGACATAGCCCCCTACAGCTTCCAGGGCATGAGCTGTAAGTTTTGCAAGTTGCCCATGGTTAACATATAAGGTTTCTTATCGGGAAAAGAGGGCTTGTTTAAGCCTGGATCTCCAAAAAGGGTCAGGGTATTAAGGTGAAACTTCGGTACTTGTGCATTATATCCTACACAGCGCTATAGACTGTACAAGGAAATACTACAGAAAACCAGTCAAACGGGTATTTTTAATGGATAAATGGATCGCAAAGCGTGATTTCTTATTGCGTTTACAATATTTAAACTGTTGTTTTTGGGGGGTTAGGGGGGGGGGAAGGTACCTAGGTATGGTTAAGTATTAAATATATGCTATGCTTTACCCTCACCCCCCCCCCCCTAATGTGCAAATATATAGCCCAAATTATTTTCTAAACTATTATATTTTCGTCCTATTTTATTTTTAAGGCATTATCCAAACTTGACTTCTTTCGTGTGTAGGATATAATTTTGATTACTATTTTATGATTAAAATTTTATGATTAATTTGCCCCCCCCCCCTCTTTAAAGCTATGTTTGAAAACAATTGATAATGAGCATTTTGCACACTCAAAAACACTCTTAACCATTATAGATATGTTTCCTAAGTATTAAATATATTTTCTCAAAGAACGATTTCCAGTAGAGCTTACCAGTAGTTTTACCAACATTTTCCATTTTAACCTTTACATTGTACATTTCTCTATGTTTTTTCCCCAAAACCAGTAAAATTAACGAAGCTAGCCTAATCTCATGTGTACGTGGACGCTATTTAGTGTGTTGACCATCTATTAACTAATTTATGAATAAAAACTCAAAATGTACCGTAATTTCTGTTCATCTTAAGCTTTTATTATCAAAGAAATCCTACGGTCTATTTTAGATCGTCTCAGGTTTTAAGTATGGCCCTTCACTTTTCTCTGAAAGACAGATTTTTTCTTTTAAATTAATACACAAAAAATTCTAACTATCATACTGACTCTAATATTCTTCTTCTTCATTCTTCTGGCTTTAAATTCGATGACAGATTCTGTTTGTGTTGAGTTTTAAGACATTCTTTACTTTATTAAAATAAGTCTTTTAACTTTAAGTGAAAATAACTTCATAACAGGTGAATGTTCACTTTGATTTCGCAACGAAAAATAGCTGAAAATCTGACATCCTGATTGAATGAAAAAAAAAAAAATTATTCTGTCCTACATAATTTTGTGGTCCAGTTTGGTCTGAGTTTTCGTGAAGGCAACATCTGATCAGGTAGATTCTAGTTCCTGATTTAGCCTCTAATATTTTATTATAGTTTTTGATTTAACCTATTTATTGTATTATATATATTTTCACATTAGGGGGGGGGGATAAAGTATAGCGGGTCTGCATGCAAAATATGCTAGGTACAATTATTCTGCATATTATGAAGTAAGAATTGTTTTCTAACTCCACACTGTTCAAATACTTTATCCCCAATGCGCGAATATATTGCCGAAATTATATATTTCCAATCTATTCTGTCACTTCTCTTTGTCTGGTCTTATGCTAAGCTGAAAGAAACTAGTGAACAAACCGGTTCTATAATGCGTCAATGGATGAACAACTTGAGTGGTCGGTGCTATAACATACAAGTACCCTAAAGTATTTTATTTTCATCTTACTTAGGTAGGCTATGCTTCATTAGGATTAATCTAACTTCACTTCTTGGGCGCGATTTCCAATCGATCACTTTTGACTCTTATAGAAGGAATTATAACTTTCAATTTCTAATCATTTTTAATCCTAAGTTACAGCCCTCCCCCCCCCCCGCTCTGGGGGAGGGGCTAAGTTGACCCTGAAGTTTTTGCTATCTGATCATTGGACTATTTCAAATAAACTGGCAATCTCAAAATTTTGATCGGATGTATTTGGGGAAAAGAGGGCGTGTGTGTGTATGTGGGGGGAAGGTAGATGCCCCCGACCCCTTTTAACTCGAAATAAGGTACCTAGAAGTTTCAATTTTCTTTCAAAAGAACCACCTTTGAAGGTTATATGACAACCGCTTACATAAAAACCTTATATGCCCCAGGGCATAACTTAAAACACTTGCCCTTGGGCTCTGGGGGTTTGCATCAAACCCGGAGTTTTTTTTATCTGATTTATTGAACTGTCTTTCATAAAGTGAATATTTCAAATTTATTATCGGATGGGTTTAGGGAAAAAGGGCGTGGGGGGAGGCTAATTGCCCTCCAACCTTTCTGGCCACTTAAAATGAGTACTAGAAATTTAAATTTTTGTTCAAATGCACCCTATCCCGATCTTCCAGGACCATTATTTCAATACAATATGCTTCGCAGCTCTTTTCTCTCTTTTATTTCTCTCTGCTTTTGCCAAAAAAAAACTAAATCGTCACTGATTGAGAATTGAATTCTCATTAGGTTTTTCATCTTGGATTCTTAATTTCTCAAACTTTTCGAGGAAAATTACGTACTCTAAACCAGTTTCTAACTTGTCTAGAGTGGTTGAATTCTAGAATTATAGACATGGTTGAAAACGGGTTTGGAGTAACCATTCGGCCATATTGATGAATGCCAACTTATTGATGCTGCGTCTTTGCAATATAATGTTTGAGGTAAATCTCTTTGTGAGAGATGGCATGGAAAACCTCGAGTTTCAGAAGCATGTTTCTCCAGAATATTACGTGTTTCATTTTTTAGACTGGTTACAAAAAATTAAGCAAGAAAAAACAGGTTTTATTCACTGCTTTATTAAAATTAAAACCCGTTTTTCTTTCTTAATTTTTCGTAAATGGAAAAGCAGTGCGGTCTAAGAAATTATTTATGTCTAGACTGGTTGGTTGCTCCATCACCACTGAAGTGTCATGTGTTTTCCCCCTTAGCTTGAATGACCTGGGCTTTTGCGTCTCCCCAATTCTCTTACCGAATGCGACGCAAAATCAACTGCTCGGCCGATTATTGTTCTTATGTGTTCTTAATTTATTAAATAAAAAAAACAGTTTTTTCAACTGAAAGTAAGGAACAACATTAAAATTTAAAACGAACAGAAACTATTACGTATATGAGGGGGCTCGTACCCTCGTCAATACCTCACTCTGTACGCTAAAGTTCGAATTTTGTTCCAATTCTTTAAGAATGACCTCCGAACAGCAAAGGCCGTTTAATTAGAATAAATAGCTCTTTTGAAAGTACTAAAAAAACTTTAGCGTAAAGAGGGAGATATTGACGAGGGGGCGAACCCCTTCTTAAACGTAATAATTTCTGTTCGTTTTATGTTTTAATGTTGCTCCTTACTTTCAGCTGAAAAAACTTGTTTCAAAAATTTAATTTCTGATCATTTTTTAAGTAATGCTGGGAAATCCGGCGCCCTTCTTGAAAAATTACCTTCCCCCACGAAAAGATCCTACCTCGTAACTCCCGACCCCACCCCTCCCCTACCACTAGAAAAAAAAACTGAAAACGTCTGTGTACTTCCCAATAACCAATACTATATGTAAACAATGGGCTAAGTTCATAACTTGGAGCCTTTCCCCCGGGGACTATGGAGGATTAAATCATCCTTAAAGACATAGTTGTTAGTTTTTTGGACTATACTGAACAAAATGGCTATCTCAAAATTTTTATCCTCAAAAATGGCTATCTAAAAAAAATGAGCGTGGAAAGGGGCCTAGTTGCCCTCCAATTGTTTAGTCACTTAAAAAGGGCACTAGAACTTTTAACTTCCGTTTGAATGAGCCCTATTACGACATTCTAGGACTACTGGGTCGATACGATCACCACTAAATAATTTCTGAGACCACACTGGCTAATCATGATAAAACATAAAAAATCGAAGAAAGGAAGAAAACGAGGACAATTAACAGCCAGTGAAACAATAAAAAAGCCAGTTTTTCACTGGCTGTTAATTGTCCTCGTTTTCTTCCTTTCTTCGTGATTTTATGTTTTATCACGATCACCACTGGAAAAAAAAATAAATAAAAACACATCCATGATCTTCCTTTTGGAAAAAAAATATAAAATTCCAAAAAAATTGCAGATAGGAGCTTGAAACCTCGACAGCAGGGTTATCTGATACGGTGAATCTAATGGTGTGATTTCCATTAAGATTCTATGACTTCTAGGGGGTGTTTAATTTTTTTCCAAAATGAGACAAATTTTCTCAGGCTCATAACTTTTGATGAGTATGACTAAGCTTGATGAAGCTTATATATTTGAAGTTACCATAAAAATCCAATTCATTTGATGTATCTATTAGTATAAAAATTCCGTTTTTCAGAGTTTTGGTTACTATTGAGCCGGATCGCTTCTTACTTATAGTTTGTTACCACGAACTGTTTGAAAGCGAAGTTTTTCAACGTTGAAAAAGCTTTCCAGTTTAAAATTCCAGTACCTTACCTGAACAATCGCCCAAAGATCACTGATTTTGTTATTAGAAGACAGCACAATTAGTGACGTCAGTTTACGGAAACTTATGGAGAGGGGTAAAAACATATTTTTCAAGATCTAGGGGAAAGGGTAATTTTGTTGTTTTGTCAGTTTTTTCTATGAATATAAAAAGTAACTATTTTTCGACGAAATTACCCTCTTCTTTCATTTGACGCCACTGAGCGTAATTCATTTCTTTTAAAATTGTCTACTTTTTTCGAATGTTTTATTGCTTTGTTTAAGGGTCAGTGATTATATTTCCCAAAAGTTCTTGTTGAATTGGTTAAGTTAAACTCTCTGTATTGTGACTGTCTATATATTTTCAATTCTAAGTGTCGTATTAGCTTACGACGGCAGTTTTGTTCATCAGAAAAAAAAACCATGGCTTATTATTTCTACCTCCACCCTCCCCTCGTCCGTCCGTTAAAGCTTATTCTGCTTTTATTTGAAGGCTCAATGAAATTTGGGATATTTTGGCATTAAAATGCACCCTTTGAGGCATCTCCCTCCCTTCCTAACTGGAAAACAATAAAAGGACCGCATGGTAGAGTTTTAAAGCCCTTATATGCAAATGCTCAGAATGGTAAAACAACAGAGAATTTACCAAGGTACGTGACATTTGTTTGGACCTTAAAAATATTTCAACAAATTAAGGAGAGAGGGAGATACCTCAAAGGGTGCATTTTAATGCCACAACATCCCAAATCTCTTTGAACGTTCAGTTAAATACAAATTAGTTCTATGGAAAAGACGAAGGGGGGGGGGATTGAGGTAGATATTGATGTATAATCCCCTGGGCTGTATCTAGGACTTTCGTTTTTGGGGGGGATGGAAGAGGTACAAAAAACACATAAAAAACGCGAAGTTGATATTCAGTCCCTCTTGATTGCTGAAAATATTTCTGGTTTACGCTGTAATTATGAAAGCAAAGAGTAGTATTAAACCCCAAGATGAGCAGAATTTATCCTGTATAGGAAGGATACTGATTCTTGCTCATCACCAAAACAAACAGATATTACAATAATAACCGAGTCAAACTCAAAACGAGCAGAAATTAACATAAGTAGGGCTTGACACCCCCTTCTTCTGAAGACCAGAATATAATTCGTACTTTACTTTAAAAAAAACAAACAAAAAAAAAACAAAACAAATGAATGGGGATTAGCAGTTTAATATACATAAACTGATATTTATTTCTTAGAGTCTTAACAATTTTTGGCTTATTAAAGTTAAAAAAGTTAAAATAATTAAAGTGTATTTTGTTTTGGAAACTAAATGACATTAATTGTTCCTGGAATAATGCTTATACACCTTACTGACAACCAGGATGAAAATAGTGTCTTATGATAGAGCTAAATTTCTCCGAAAAAATCTCTGAAAGTTTGAACTTAACACCCCAGATTTTTCCTAAGATATTGCACACGTCATTTTAATAAGCTGGTTCTGTATTGTATCATTTGATTTAGTTTTGATTTTGTTCAACATCACCTAAAATTGTTAATTAAATTGCATTGGCCAATCGATCCTCAGATATTTGACATTCAAACTTTTAACAACAAGGATGCAAATAGTTGTATTTCGATTAAGTTCAGCATACCCTTCACCTAAGTAATTTTCAACTTAATCCTCTTACCTAATTTCTTAATGTTTCGATTTGATAACCTCCTCCAGCTGCTTTGGAAGTATCGAAGATACGTCATTTTGACAGCCTTGATGCAATTAGCGTCTTTTGATTTAGTTTAAAATCCCCTTTAGTATTTCATGAAAATTTCAACTTAATATTACCCTTTCTGAGATCAATTAAATAAAAAACAAGTTTTCTTCAACTAAAAGTAAAGAGCAACGTCAAAACTTACAACGAACATAAATTATTGCTTATATAAGGAGGGTTCCCTCTCCTAGATACCTCACTCTTTACGCTAAAGTTTTTTTTTTAGAACCCGTTCTTTAAGAATTGGGACAAAAAGTCAAACGCTAGCGTTAAGAGCGAGGTATTGAGGAAAGGGAAGACTCCTTCATATAAGCAATAATATTTGTTAGTTTTAAGCTTTGATGTTGCTCCTTACTTTCAGTTGAAAACTTGTTTTTTTATTTAATTTCTGATAGTTTTTAAATAATGCCAGGATATCCGGCTTCCCCTCAATAGGAAGTTCCTTCTCCCCGCGGACTAGTGGACAGCTTCATTAACCTAGGTAGTATCAAACAGTTCGTGGTAATGAACTGTAAGTAAGGAGCGACCCGGTATAATAGTAACCGAAACTCTAAAAAACGGAATTTTGATACCAATAGATACATCAAAAGCATCGGATTCTTATGCTGATTTCAAATATATAAGTTTGATCATACTTAGTCTGACCAATCAAAAGTTACGAGCCTGAGAGAATTTGACTTATTTTGGAAAAAAGGGGAAAACAGCCCCTTAAATTCATAGAATCTTAATGAAAATCAAACCATCAGATTCAGCGTATCAGACAACTCTACTGTCACGGTTTCAAGCTTTTATCTGTAAAAATGTAGAATTTTGTATTTTCTGCCAAAACAAAAATCACGGATGCGTGTTTATTTGTTTTTTTTTTTCCAGGGGTGATGGTATCAACCCAGCGGTCCTAGAATGTCGCGAAAGGGCTCATTCGAACGGAAATTAAAAGTTATAGAGCCCTTTTTAAGTGACCATAAAAATTGGAGGGTAACTAGGCTCCCTCCCACGCTCATGTTTTTCCAAAGTCACCGGATCAAAATTTAGGCGTAACCATTTTTTCCAGCATAGTAGAAAAAATCTAATAACTATGTCTTTAAGAATGATTTATTCCCCCACAGTCCCCCGAGGAAGGCCTGCAAGTTATGAACTTTGCCCTTGTTTACATATTAATTAAAAAAAACTTTTTCCACAAAATAAGTTTTTCAAAGAAAAGTAAAGAACTCCATTAAACAAAAAATGGGCAAAAATAAAATAAAATAATCTACAAAGCGTTAAACTACCACAAATCAGCATCGATAAATAAATGAAACCCAAAACGAACAGAAATTAAATAAATAACAGAGTCAAACTCAAAACGAGCAGAAATTAACATAAGTTGGGCTCAAAAGCCCTATGCCTTCCCAAGGCCAGAGCATAATTTGCACTTTACTGAAAAAAATATAAATGTTTTTACTTTCATAACTTTAATAAATCAAATAATATTAACATTTTGATTACTAAATATTAGTATATGTATATTAAACTGACAATGCACATTCATTTGTATTTTTTTTCAGTAAAGTGCAAATTATGTTCTGGCCTTGGGAAGGCATAGGGGTTTTGAGGCCAACTTATGTTAATTTCTGCTCGTTTTGAGTATGAACAGCAACAACAAAAGGGACAAACAATTTGGCAAACGTCATGGTACTTAACAATTATTACTACTATTATTTATCTATTAATCAATTAATTTATTTTTTATTTTATTTATTTTATGTTTATTTAATTATTATTTATTTAGATATGCATGCCTTTGTCACCGATAAACTTGAAATTTATGGAACAAATACTTGGGAAATGAAAATGATGATTTCAAAACGCACACCTTTCTTCTCCAATCTTTGCCTGAAAGTGCTCTGATCTATTTGAAACTTTTTGGGCAAGGAATTTGGACCAGAAAAACAGATGGCATGGATCATCAGAGATGTATAAGACACATGTTTTCATGTGTCCATGTTTTCATCACATGTTTTCAATTTAAATAAGATACAAAGTACATTTTGATGACACATAATTGAGGATCGAGCAAGGTGCAACGTGCCGGCCTTTGATTAGCGGTGGGGGAGGGGGGGGCTACAAGAGGGGATTTGAGGGTCATCATACTAAGCAAAAATCGTTGTGTAGTTCTGGGTCAAACAAGGTAGAACAGGCCTATTTGGCTTGTGAGAAGGAAAAGTCAGTCTCTTGTTAAAACGTATAATACTTATCTAATCTACTCAAAATACTTATATGCTAGCGGTTTCTAGAGTCCAATAAAACTTTGAGCACAGTTTCCGATTTTTATATTTTATTTGTTTTTCAGTGGAAAGAAGTAGCAGCCGAGGAGATACAGGATTGGAAATTGAAATGTGTCTTGGACATTCCTCCTCAGTTAAAAGAAATGGAAGAAAAAAAGCTTCTGAGCAAGGTGCTCCAGCAAAGCGACTTGATGCCACTCAAAAAATGCCACAAAGAATGAGATTGAGTCCGGGCAACCTAATCCACCGACTGAACAGGTTTGAAATTACTATGCCTTTGAGATTCTTAGAATTTTAGTTTACCAACTATTCCTCACTTGCCTATATTTTCCTGATATTTTAAAGTTACTGTTAATTTTAAAGTTCCTGACACAGCTGTTCCTGTCAGTTAACAAATGCTAAACATAATCGAAAATTTATTGAATTCGTAATGAACGGTTCTTTCTGCTAAATAAGTAATATTTGTCTTTTGTTGTGTTGTTTTGGAAGGTTTTTTAATAAATAATAATAATAGTAGTAATAAATTAATTTATTAATAGATAAATAATAATTAAATAGATATATAATAGATAAATAAAATAAAAAATAAATTAATTGATTAATAGATAAATAATAGTAGTAATAATTGTTAAGTACCTTGATGTTTGCCAAGTTGTTTGTCCCTTTCATTGTTGCTGTTCATACTCAAAACGAGCAGAAATTAACATAAGTTGGGCTCAAAACCCCTATGCCTTCCCAAGGCCAGAACATAACTTGCACTTTACTGAAAAAAATACAAATGAATGTGCATTGCCAGTTTAATATACATATGCTAATATTTAGTAATCAAAATGTTAATATTATTTGATTTATTAAAGTTATAAAAGTAAAAACATTTATATTTTTTTCAGCAAAGTGCAAATTATGCTCTGGCCTGTGGAAGGCATAGGGGTTTTGTAGCGCAACTTATGTTAATTTCTGCTCGTTTTGAGTATGACTCGGTTATTTATTGTAATTTGTGTTCGTTTTGGGTTTCATTTATTTATCGATGCTGATTTGTGGTAGTTTAACGCTTGGTAGATTATTTTATTTTTGCTAATTTTTTGTTTAATGTAGTTCTTTACTTTTCTTTGAAAAATTTATTTTGTAGAAAATTTTTTTTAATTAATTTCTGTTCGTTTTATATTGACATAGTGTTTTCAGAGAAAAAGAAAATAATATTTTAAATCTTTTCGTTTTCTTAAGAATTTATAGTTTGGCCTGCTATTTGTATGCTGGAGAAAAATTTTCAGCAATTTTTAATATCATACACCATCTTAAAAATCTGGACACAGATAGTAGTGTTTAATTTAGTTTCATACCTCCTCTAGTTGACCTGAAATGGAAAATTTGATACCATTCGCAAAAAAATCTGTTTACTTTCTTTGATAACCCTGCTTAACTCCTGATTTAATACAAAACCAGCTGCTAACCTCATTTCCTACCTTAACCGCAGCAGTGTTATTCTCGTACATAGCACTAATCACTTTAATGTATTTGTCTGGTATACCATACAAGGATAAAACCTTTACTAAAGCTCTTTTATCAACAGAATCGAACGCTTGCTCATAATCTATAAAACTGAGGACCAAAGGTGTTTGAAAACTCAGGCACTTCTCCATTATTAGCCTAAGAGTGAAAATTTGGTCGACACATCCTCTACCTTTTCTAAAACCGCACTGCTCTTCTCTTAAAACTTTGTATACGGCATCTCTCAGTCTAAAAAGTATCATATTACTAAGTAATTTGCTACCTACAGAGACCAGACTAATGCCTCGATAATTACCACACTCACTTTTATCACCTTTTTTATAAATTGGCTTAATTAAGGTTTTCCTAAAATCGTTAGGTACTTCCCCTTTTTCAAAAATCATATTCATAATCTTCAATAACTTATTTCTAACCTCAGAGCCACCATATTTAAGAAGCTCATTTACCACCCTATCAGCACCTGGAGCCTTATTATTCTTTAATCCTTTTAGTACTGTTGCTAATTCCTCCTCACAAAACAAATCTGATTTCTTTTCCTACACCAAATTTACCTAGGCTGGGATATCATCCATCCCTATGCTTTCTATAAAAACCTTACATGCTCCCAGGGCATAACTTACGACCCTTGCCCTGAGGGTTGTGGGGGGGGGGATAGGTTGTCATCCTTAAATACCTAATTTCCAAATCTTTCAACTGCGTTGAATAAAATGGCTATCTAAAAATTTTGATTGGATATGTTTGGGGAAAAGGTGGGCGTGAGAGGGGGGTTAGTTGCCCTCAAATCACTTTCGACTATTAAAAAGGGCACTAGCCCTTTGAATTTCCAATCGAATGAGCCCTTTTTCAAGCTTCTACGACATAAATTTCAATAAAAACCTTATATGCCCCCAGGGCATAACTTATAACCCTTGCCCTGAAGACTGTGGGGGGAGTGTCCTGCTCAAAGGTATAATTTCCTGAACTTTAAACTGCGTGGAACAAAATGGCTATCTAAAAATTTTGATTGGATATGTTTGGGGAAATGGTGGGCGTGGAAGGGGTGTTAGTTGCCTTCCAATCACTTTCGACTATTAAAAAGGGTACTAGCCATTTCAATTTCCAATCGAATGAGCCCTTTTTGAAGTTTCTACGACGACACGTTCTATAAGAACCTTATATGCCCCCAGGGCATAACTTACAACCCTAGCCGTGAGGGCTGTGGGGGAGTGTCCTCCTCAAAAACATAATTTCTGTCTAGAAATCCACAACACTGAACAAAATGGTTATCTAAAAATTTTGATTGGATGTGTTTTGAGGAAAAGGTGGGCGAGAGAGGGGGGCTAGTTGCCCTCAAATCACTTTTGACTATTAAAAAGGGCACTAGATCTTTGAATTTCAAATCGAATGAGCCCTTTTTTAAGTTTCTACGACAAAGATTTCAGTAAAAACTTATATGCCCCAAGGGCATAACTTATAACCCTTGCTATGAAGACTGTGGGGGGAGTGTCCTGCTCAAAGGTATAACTTCCTGAACTTTAACTGCGTGGAACAAAGTGGCTATCTCAACATTTTGATTGGATTTGTTTGGGGAAATGGTGGGCATGGAAGGGGTGTTAATCTTTCTGAATTATGGCTGGTAGTTTTTCTTCAAATAATCCAACTTCTTCGACATCTTTCTTTTTCTTCAAATCATCCAAATACGTTTAAATGTTTAAAAAAAACACTGAACCCTTACATATACACTGAAGCCATTGACAATCCTCCTTTGAATATAATGAAGTCAAAGGAATCATATAAGGTCGGCCGTCCTTACTGTGAGTACTATGGTAATTTATGGAACATTTTATGACCAAATTTTAGCCTCCACACAAAATCCGCTTTTCCTCCGTTTTCCTCTCCCCCTACTCCTTCATCATGCTTTTGCTTGCTCACAAGTCTTGTCTTGCAGGAATGAGCTATTTGATTTTGCTATGATCTCAGCCCAGTGTAACAATAAGCCATGTTCAGGCATCCAATTGTTATTGCAAAAAATGAAGACTTTTTCTGGCTCATCACCTAAAAGTGACTTATGGATGCTTGCTGCTAAAATAGCCATCAACTTAAATAGTTGATCGCTATTTTAGCAGAAAGCATCCATAAGTACGCATTACTTATTACATAGTAAGCATTACATAGCAGTAAGCATTGGCACTGAATCCTGTGACCAGGGAAGGGAGTTGGACCCCAGTTTTGAAAAAATTAAGGATATTTTCTTATACATATCCTTAATTTTCTCTAAACTGGGGTCCAACTCCCAGTTGCCTTCCAATTACTTTCGACTATTAAAAAGGGCACTAACCCTTTCTATTTCTAATCGAATGAGCCCTTTTTGAAGTTTCTACGACAACGAGTTCTATAAAAACTTTATATGCCACCAGGGCATAACTTTCAACCATTGTCCTGAGGGCTGTGAGGGGGTTGTCATCCTCAAAAACCTAATTTACAGAACTTAAAACTACGTTGAATATAATGGCTATCTCAAAATTTGGATTGGATGTATTTGGGGAAAAGGCGGGGGTGAGAGGGGGGTTAGCTGCCCTCTATCACTTTCGACTATTAAAAAGGGCACTAGCCCTTTGAATTTCCAATCAAATGAGCCTTTTTTGAAGTTTCTACGACAACACCTTCTATAAAAACCTTATATGCCCCCAGGGCATAACTTACAACCCTTGCCCCGAGGGCTGTGGGAGAGTGTACTCCTCAAAGACATATTTTCTATCTGGAAATCCACTACGCTGAACAAAATGGTTATCTAAAAAATTTGTTTGGGTGTTTGGGGGAAAGAGGGGGGTGGGGGGGGGGGGAGGGGGCTAGTTGCCCTCCTATCACTTTCGACAATGAAAAAGGGCACTAGCCCTTTGAATTTCCAATTGAATGTGCCTATTTTGGAGCTTCTACGACAACACCTTCTATAAAAACCTTATATGCCACCAGGGCATATCTTAAAACCCTTGCCCTGAGGGTTGTAGGGGAGTGTCCTCCTCAAAAACATATTTTCTATCTGGAAATCAACTACGTTGAACAAAATGGCTATCTCAAAATTTTGATTGGATGTGTTTGGGGGAATGATGGGCGTGGGGGGGGGGCTAGTTGCCCTCCAATCAATTTTAATTATTAA
The DNA here is from genome assembly GCA_029168905.1 of Artemia sp. Kazakhstan ARC1039. Classification (NCBI taxonomy): domain Eukaryota; kingdom Metazoa; phylum Arthropoda; class Branchiopoda; order Anostraca; family Artemiidae; genus Artemia; species Artemia sp. Kazakhstan ARC1039. The sequence goes on from JAQQPU010015138.1 coordinate 18,638, forward strand.
GAAGGGCACTAGCCCTTTAAATTTCCAATCGAATGAGCGTTTTTTGAAGTTTCTACGACAACACCTTCTACAAAAACCTTATTTGCCCCCGGAGCATAACTTAAAACCTTTGCCCCGAGGGTTGTGGGGGAGTATCCTCCTCAAAAAGATATTTTCTATCTGAAAATCAACTACGCTGAACAAAATGGCTATCTCAAAATTGTGATTGGATGTGTTTGGAAGAATGATGGGCGTGGAGGGGGGGGGCTAGTTGCCCTCCAATCACTTTCGATCATTAAAAAGGGCACTAGTCACTCCAATTTCCAATCGAAGTAGCCCTTTTCGAAGTTCCTACGACAACTCCTTCGATACAAAGTGCCCGAATATGGAGAAGAAGAAAGAATACATTGTGCCCACATCATTCTTTACTTAGGCAGCGCTATCGCGCTGCCTATGATAGTATTGGTTATTAGGAAGCATACAGATGTTTCTAGGGAGGGTTTTATCTGGTGGAGGGGATTTTTTCTTCTCCCGGGTATGGAGAAGACGAAAGAATACATTGTGCCCACATCGTTCTTTACTTAGGCAGTGCTATCGCGCTGCCTAAGTAAGGTAGGATATTTCCATGGAGGAATTTTTCATGGGAGAAGATAATTTTTCATGAAGGGGGCATCGGACTTCCCAGCATTGTTTGAAAAAGATCAGAAATTAAATTAAAAATTTTTTTTTTCAACTGAAAGTAAGAGAGTAAGGACTAGAACACGAACACTGAGGGCACTTTCTTAGTTATTCTCAGTTTTCGGGAAGATTTTATGGATGTCAATCTTCTTGTTCGGAAATTCAGGGGACCGTAAAAAAACATACCGTAAATCATACCGTAAAAACAGACCGTAAACCTAAAGTTCACCATTTTTTCATCACAATTAAATAAAAAAAACAAGTTTTTTCAACTGAAAGCAAGGAGAAACATTCAAAATTAAAGCGAACAGAAATTATTACGTATATGAGGGGGGTTTGCCCCCTCGTCAATACCTCGTTCTTTATGCTAAAGTTTTTTTTAGTACTTTCAAAAGAGCTATTTATTCTAATTAAACGGCCTTTATGATTCCAATTCTTAAAGAATTGGAACAAATTCGAACTCTAACGTAAAGAGTGAGGTAACGACCAGGGGAGAATCCCCTCATATACGTAATAATTTCTGTTCGTTTTAAGTTTTTTATTTAATTGTGAAAAAAATGGTGAAGTTTAGGTCCTAGTGCCCTTTTTAAGTGACTGTATAGATTGGAGGGCAAGTAGCACCCATCCCATCCCCCTTTTTCCTTAAATTCTTCTGATCAAAATTTTTACCCAAATACTTCTAACAAAAATTTTGAGATAGCCTATGTATGCCTCTGGGGTTGATATAGCCCCCCACAGATTCCAGGGCATGGGCTATAAGTTTTTCAAGTTGCCCATGGTTAACATATAAGGTTTCTTATCGGGATTAAATAAAAAACAAGTTTTTTTAAACTGAAAGTAAGGAGCGACAGTAAAACTTAAAACGAACAGAAATTATTCCGTATATGGAAGGGGCTGTCCCCTCCTCAACGCCTTGCTCTTTGCGCTAAAGTTTGACTCTTTCTCACAACTCTATTTGTTAAGACAAAAAAAAAACTTTAGCATAAAGAGCAAGGCGTTGAGGAGTGGACAGCCCCTTCAATATACGGAATAATTTCTGTTCGTTTCAAGTTTTAACGTCGCTCCTTACTTTCAGTTAAAACAACTTGTTTTTTTTTATTTAATTTCTGAACATTTTTTTAAATGATACTGGAAAATCCAGCGGCCCCCGTCATAGAAATGTCCCTTCCCCCATGACAATATTCTCCATGGAAAGATCATCCCACGTAGCCTCCTCCTCTGACGCCCCTCCCCGCCAGAAGAAATCCCTCCTGAAAACGTCTACATACTTCCAAGTAACAAATACTATACGTAAACAATGGGCAAAGTGCATAACTTGGAGCCCTTTCCCCTGGGGACTTTGGGGAATTAAGTCATCCTCAAGACATATTTATTAGGTTTTCGACTATGCTGAACAAAATGGCTATCTCAAAATTTTGATCGGTTGAATTTGAGAAAAAACGAGCGTGGGAGGGGGCCTAGTTGCCCTCCATTTTTTTGGTCACTTAAAAAGGGCACTAGAACTTTTAATTTCCGTTGGAATGAGCCCTCTTGCGATATTTTATGACCGCTGGATCGATACGATCACCCCTGGGGAAAAAAAATGAAAAAAAATAAACACGCATCCGCGATCTTTCTTCTGGCAAAAAAAAAGCGAAATTCCACATTTTCGCAGGCAAGAGCTTGAAACCTCTACAGTAGAGTTTTCTGATACGCTGAATATGATGGTTTGATTTTCATTAAGACTCTATCACTTTTAGGGGAGTTTCCCTTTTTTTCGAAAATAATGCAAATTTTGTCAGGCTCGTAAAGTTTGACGGATAAGACTATTTTGATGTATCTACTCGTATCAAAAATTCCGTTTTTTAGAGTTTCGGTTACTATTATACCGGGTCGCTCCTTACTTACATTTCGTTACCATGAACTGTTTGTTACTACCTGGGTTAGTGAAGCCGTTTCTTAGAGTTTCGGTTACTATTGAGCCGGATCGCTCCTTACTTACAGTTCGTTATCACGAACTGTTTGAAAATGGGGCTTATTCAAGCCTATGTCTCCAATAAGGCTTAGGGTATTGAGGTGAAGCTTCAAGTAAATGTTGACAGGAATGCCGAACACAATCAACCCACACAAAGTGCTTGCTGGTTGTCAAAAGGGAATATCAGTAATATCTAAGGAACAACTGAGGATATTAAGTTAAAACTTTCAGAGTATGCTGATGGGAAGTTGAAGAGTGACTGATAGGCAACCTTGCCCTTATTAGGTGTACCATTTCTTTTTTTGTTTGTTTTTTATTTCCAAGGGTTGATCGCATCTAACCAATGATCCAAAAATATCGGCAAAAGGCAGGTTTGAACGTAAATTAAAAGTTATAGTGCCCTTTTTAAGTGACTGTATGGATTGGAGGGCAAC
>JAQQPU010015139.1:1578-15918 GCA_029168905.1 Artemia sp. Kazakhstan ARC1039
GTTTTCAAAGTTAATAATATGTAGTGTACTATAATCAATGTGTTAAAACATAATGAAAATTGGAATGTAGTGTATGAACATTTTATAGGATTTTTGCTTGAGTACATTATACGTTGCCAAGTTAAAAAAAAACTACTAATCAAGTTACTGTATATGGAGTAACCACCGCTCTCTCTCTGATTGACCCCAAAAAAATGGGTGTTACCTCAGAAAACCCGTCTGGTAAGGCATGTAATCAAACTCTCAAAACATGTTTGAGTACATTATACGTTGCCAAGTTTTAAAAAAAACCTACTAATCAAGTTACTGTATATGGAGTAGCCACCGCTCTCTCTCTGATTGACCCAAAAAAATGGGTGTTACCTTAGAAACCCGTTTGGTAAGGCATGTACCGTTCGTAGTAATAGGTGACTGACCCTGGTAAGTCATATTACGCAATCACTGGTCGGATTCCCTATTGCCTTACTACTCATTGTATACATTCTTGCACGTAATCTTTTTTTTCACTTTATGCCGACCTTCTTGTTTATTGTAGCCACACATTCTCCTACCATTTCTTACACATTGTACAAAAGAAAATAAACTAGATGCTGCATTTCTTGTAGTTAATTCTAGTTTTTATTTATTTTAACAACTTCTATTCAGTCTGGTAGTGCCTTGATATGGTTAGAGCACGTTGGAGATAGGCTTTGGGGTATGTCCTCCCCCAATCTTAAATCTTTAACAGTGTTACCTGTGATTTCGCATATAATTATTTCATTTTTGGTGTTTTTTCGTATTTATATCTCTGCCTCGGTACGTGTCAGCCGCTGTTTTGAAGTCCATCGAACTAGCCCATTGGCTAATAATAATAAAAAAAAATCTTTAAAAGGGTAAAACTGTAGTATCGTCCCCCCTATATAAAAGAATTAAAACAGCTTCTTTAGCCACGTTTCAAAGTAATAAAGTTTTGCCTCAAAGCTTGCTTAAATAAAGTTTGCCTAAAATATTGTCGGTGACAATCGTAAGAAGGAAAATTAATTTTCTGCTTTCTATAAAATTTAACCGAATAAAATCTTGATTCAAACTCAAGAGTCGTATAAATTAGTCGTACTGCTTATGTCGTTTCTAAGAAGTACGGTACTTAGTTTCTAGAAATTTTCACCGCCCCTAATACATTTCCAAGATTTCACCTTGGCAACGCTTCGTAATCCGATCAGGTTTGAGAACGAATAGTCATCTCAGTTAATCCCCTTTATGCGTTTACAATTTCCTCCAACGAATCAGCATTTCTCACTTTATAGATGATTCAAGTATATTATAATTGTTTCCCGTATTACAATTCAAAAGAAAGGTTTAACTCAATTCTGAACAGGAAGAAGGGATAGGAAGCATATGGACCCTTTAGTTGGGGTGAATAAGTTGTTAAATTTTGAAAGAGGATCCAGCTGGAGAGGGAAGGCTGAACAGGTGAAACAAAATTCCGCTCGTGGAAGGAAAAGCTATTCTGGGGAACTTAATTTCCTCTAAATATGTATTTTTGATGAAAAGGTAGAGATGAAACCGAATGCAGGACCATCTTTTTGGCGCTTTTAGGGCTAGCTGAGTTAGCTTAAAATTTTAGTTGATTATTTACATTTGCAATGGGGGGGAGATTTTGTTTTTACTCTTTGGCCCTTGACTTAATGCACAAACACATATGGAAACCATACATTACGACGACTCTGACTACAGACAAAATGTATGGCTTCTTGGCAATTGCACGTACAGATGATTGCACATAAAAGATCTAAAGCCGAACTGGCCAGTCATGACAAAAACAAAGAAACGAATATAAGAACGACAAACGGGTCTATGGCCAGTAAATGAAAAAGAAAAAATCCAACGAATATTTCGCCCGTATACAAGAGGGAATGCGTTTTAAAATTTCAATGAACGCTAGTATTTAAGGGATTGAAGCTGGTAATTACAATTACGGGGCTAAGATTTCGATTAAGATTTCGATGCTTGCCTGTAGTCCAAAAGACTAGGGTCAAATTTAAACAAATACCCATTTCAAAAACAAGGCCTTCATAGTTAAATATTAGCAGAACGGCATGCATCTTTACTTTTCTCAAATCATGATCGTTCACGTGTTTTGGTATAAAATTGAATGGACCTAAGCACCAATTCCTCCAACCTCCTTTCAATTTCATAAATATATGGATTTTGCGTCTACCTTGAGTCATGAATGTTCACGGATCATTGCCAGTAATCTGTACGCAAATGTTGGCACTAAAATCCCCCGATCGGCAAGCATCTACTTTCGAGCATAAGGTAGCAATGTAGACCGAAAGCAACCATGATTACTTAGGCTCTCAAAATGTGTTTACATTATACCAGGAACAACTTGGGGGATCAAGTCAAATTTTTCATAGGTCACAGGAGGGCTAAGTTGACTTTGAAGTTTAATTTGGAAGGGGGGGGGGGGGCAGCGGTAAATTAAAAGAAATGATGTATATAGGGAATCAAAGTGGCGTTGGCGTAAAGTCTTGGGAAGGATTAGTGAGTGTTGAAAGGTAAAAAAATAAAAAAATAAAAAAGTAGGTTGACAAAGAAAGCATTTAGAGAGTTGGGAAGGAGGCAAGGAGACACAAATATTTTGTTTTAGATGGAGGGGTTATAATGGCATTATTTTATGGTTTTGATTCAATCCAAGAATTCATATTATTAGCTCGGTTAGAACTTAGAATCTACTCACGTTGATTTAGTATGGGAAATCAAATGGCAGTATATTAACCTTGGCCAAATTGCGTATTTGTAATAGATCTGGAAAAACTGGGAGGAATAGATTTAAAACTTCCAGGGGATGTTTGGGGAGGTTAAGAGGACTAATATAGAAAGTATTTTATTCTCAGTTAGGTTTGACCTACAAGGCATGTAGACAGAGACAAATGGACCTCAATGAAAACAAAGGCTATGTCAATATAGCAAAAAAAAAAAAAAAAACAGTTACATTGACCCAAGACGCCCAAAAAAGACAAAAATTTGCTGTTTTTTTTCCGTTTGCGTAATAACTTATTGGACGTTTATACATGATCAAAGGAACCTATAAGGGGAAAAGACACTGTGAAAAAAATGCGTTGTATTGATACATTAAACCCAAAAGTGGACCATTAATTGTTTTTCTACATTTTATGTGAGACTTTCAGGGGAAGTAGACTGGACCTAGAGGACCCTAAATTTTGCAAGAAAAATTTGGTTATATGGATTGTTAGTGCAAAAAGGGCCTCTGGGAAGTTTACTCCTGCAATTGTCTTTGGTTAGAGCAACCACGGATATCTTTCTAGAAGACATAAATGTTTCATTATTGTTGTCTTATATTTTGGCTCTCAGGGCAGGGGGATTGGGTTGAGGTAGTACATCAACGAACATTTGTTCCCTGTTTTCTTTAATGTGCACTATTGACTAATGTTCTCCTAGAAAAACGGTTTTTACAAGCACTGATCCCATCGATACCCATTAAATGCACTATCTGCATTGCTTTATTGATTCTCCTGAACACCAAAATTAGTAACCAGCAACCTCCCAACCCCATTTTATATTGCTTCAAATTCCTTGGGCACCAAAATGAGCAAGCTACTTTTCCTTGGGTCTACGGCTATCAAAACATAATACTAGGGATTTGAGCAGGATTTTCAGCCATGTTGGGATTTTTTTTTATTTCAGCCACATTTTCCCATTAATATTTGACAAACGACATGGGGGTAGTGTCCTTTTAATAATAGATTTTAATACGCGAGGCCTGGCGGATATTCCATGGAAATGAACATGGAAGATATGAATTGTATTTTTATTAGGCATAGCTAGCCTGGGCAAATGCAGGGGTACTTGTGCATTATATCCTACACACGAAAGAAGTCAAGTTTGGTTAATGGTAATGAAATAAAATAGGATGAAAATATAATAGTTTAGAAACAAATTTGGGCTATATATTTGCACATTAGGCGGTCTAGGAGGTAAAGTATAGCATATATTAAATACATAACCTAACCTAGGTACCTTTTCCCCTCCTAAACCCCAAAAAACAGTTTAAATATTGTAAGCGCAATAAGAAATCACGCTTTGCGATACCCGTTTGACTGGTTTCCTGTAGTATTTCCTTGTACAGTCTATAGCGCTGTGTAGGATATAATGCACTAGTACCAATACAGGTTAGCCCTTTGAATATTTTTCTTTTTTTCTAGAGCTTGATTTAGTCTACTCCTATGCCTACGCTTCTTAGATATCTCATAATATTTTTTTGCGCTTCAACAGCTGCGATGAATCGTTTCTATGTGAACATTTTTGTGATTTTTGATTATGAAACTAAAGAGTAACATTAAACCCCGGAATAAGCAGAATTTATTTCGTACAAGAGGGGGACCGCCCCTTCTTTATCCCCACCTCAGCCTCATGGTCGTAGAAACTTCGGAGGATGCTCATTCGATCAGAAATTGAGACTTCTAATCTTTTTTTTACAAGTCGAAAGTTAACGGAGACTAACCAACCACGGGGGAGGGGGGAGATATTTTCTACGGGAGGATTTAGTTTTTTTTGGGGGGGGGGGACTTTCTGCGGTGGGCATTTTACAGGGATATTTTCCGGGGGGCAAACACCTTGACCTGCTTAACATAACCCTAATCACTTTAGTGTACTTATTTTGTATATCATACATAGATAGGACCTTTGCCAAAGATCCTCTAGGAGCTGAATCAAATGTCTGTTCAAAATCTATGAAACTGAGGACTAAAGGCGTCTGGTATTCCATGTGCTTCTCGATTATTAAGCTTTGAGTGAAAATTTGGTCGATGCGTCTGGTTCCTTCCTTAAACCACACTTTTATTCTCTTCAAACTTTACATTCAACGTCCAATAGTCAATACATGTCATACTAAGTAACTTACTTTCTATAGAAACCAGCTAATCCCTTTGCAATTACCATACTCCATCTAATCAACTCGTATACATGGGCTTAATTAAAGTTTTAAGTAGATAGTATAATGGGATTAAAATACGACAGGCACAGTTCCCCCTTGCAACTTTCCAGATTGTCAAAAGATGCATCAAGATCGTTGACGATCGTTTAATGAGTTAACGACATTCGAATGAAGTTTGGATAATGCTTGAGAATCTATAGCAGTTAATACCTTAATCCGAATGCCTGGTCCAGTGACCTTGAGTGTTTTTTTAAACTATTACGATCAGTTAGTATAAAATATGTTATGGCAATCCAAACATGTTTATTTACTTTTAAAAACCCGTTCTGGTCAATTAGCACATGCGATCTCAAGACGTGTTGGTGGCGACCGGTGTTTACCCTCCTCAAAAAATACCACCCTTAAATACCCCCAACCGCATGGAAAATACCCCCCCCCCCCGGAAAATACCCGTGCCCCGCGGAAAATACCCCCGGGAAATACCCTCCGGAAAATACCTCCCGTCGAAAATACCCCGTCGAAAAATTCCCTCTCACCGGAAAATAACACCCCACGCGGCTGTTTAGTCTCCAATGACTTTGGACTTAAAAAAATCGGGATTTCATTTTCATTTCGGGATTTAATGTTACTCTTTACTTTCATAATAATAACGTAGATCAGAAATATTCGCAGAATTCTTAAGGGAGTAGATACTAATTTCATATTTGAGGTGTTTTTTAAAGTTTCTTTTGTCTCCCCCCCCCAAAAAAAAAAAAAACAACAAACAAACAAAAATCCTGATAATGGCTCTACGGATCCTGCATCAATTTATCTGATGGCTCAATAAGAGNATGGCTCTACGGATCCTGCATCAATTTATCTGATGGCTCAATAAGAGCTGGGGTATTTAGACATTAAAATGCACTCTTTGAGATAATTCCTCACTAACTACAAAATAATCAGAGAACCCCAGTGTAGAAGTTTAAGTTCCTTTTTAAGTTCTGTAATTTGTCCATTACTTTCAAATGGCATTTTTTATCGGGAACCGTACGAACATTTTTCGCTGGAAAGTTTTCTGCAGGGGGGGATTGTCCAGGGGAATTTTCAACAGGGAGAAGATTTTGGGAATAATTTACTTTTAGCAGGGATCAAATTGTCTGGCAAGAATTTTCCGTGGAAAATGTGGGAATGTCCACAAGGGTGCTTCAAGGTGACACTTCCCTTCTTATTGCACAAAAATGTTTCGAGCGTTTATTTTCATTATTTATTCAACTGAAGTGATTTGTTTCATAATGCAGTGGTCTATTATTAAGGGAAGGTAGTCGATCTTTGTGTAGGAAGGGTGGTAAGATATCCAAAGGAGTACGTTTCAATGGCCTTATTCTCTATGGCTCACTGAACCTTCACCGAAAACTAAATGATTGTTTAGGACTTGTTGTCTATTTTTTCTTAGTTCCCACGTATATTTTCAGTCTATACCTTTATTATTTGTGCTGAGGGGGGAGGGAGTAATATTGCCCTAGTAGTGATCAAGTTGATTATGATTATTTTTGATGAAACTGTGTACAATGATTGAGTTGCGTTTTTTTGTATATTTTTGAGATACTTATGATGTGCAAATTACTCTTCTTCACTTTCGTTAGCACTTCTCAACTAAACTTAAAAAAACACAACTAAGAAATTCTCAAATTTAAAAAAAACGTATTTTCCCCGGGGGCGGGATCTTCTGGGGGGCATTTTCCATTGGGGGAAATTACGAGCCTAAGAAAATTTACTCCGTCACTGAAAAAGAGCTGAAAGACTTTTGCAAATATGCTCTTTCATTACTATATAATGGAGAGTCTTTATCATACCTTAGATAGGCCTGGTCATGTTTTGAAAAATGATTAGAATTTAAATAAAGAAAAATAAATTCTTTCAAATGAAAATGAGGATTAATATCTTAACTTAAGATGAACAGAAATTATTCCGTATATGAGAGGAGATGTCCCTTCCTTAACCCACCCCACTCTTTATGCTGAAGTTTTATAATGATTACAAATACTTGTCGGTCTAATTCAACGACCCTTGTGTTTGAACAGTTGTTCTCAAAGATTTGAGACAAAAAGCCAAACTTAGCGTAAAAAAGGGGAGTTGAGGAGGGGACTGTCCCCTCGCATAGATAATAATTTCTGTTGTTTTAAGTTTTAATATTAATCCCAAATTTTATTGTAAAAAGTTTGTTTATTTATTTAAACACTGACTGAGCCCTCTTCCTGCGTGTAACTGGCACACGTCCAAACTGATAACTTTTTTTTCAATTTGTTAACATACACATACATTATTTTACTATTTTTTCGTCCTGCTGCATTTTCTAGATCTTTTGCAATTTTGTCCATTGACTCCGTTATACACCTCTTAAATCCTTCCATGTTTTAATACCTTCCCTACTTCCCTTACTCTCCTCTTATTTTTACAAATATAGCCTACCGCTCAAAACTTCTTGTAAACATCTTCTTCTAAACTTCAAGCATTTTCGCCAATACTTCTGTGTTTTCAAAATTCTTCCCTAACACACATTGGTTTTTAAATTTTCATAAGGCTCAAAACATCTCAGGCTCATTATGTACTGTAAAATTGTTTCTGAAAGTCATGCTTTTGTAACACGAAGCTTGTCCAAGCTGTTTGGAAGTGTTTGGGGTTAGGTGAATACTTCAAGAGGCTTTCCTGGAGAATATTTAGCCTTTGGATCCATTCCTGAAAGGTTCATTTCATTTAAGTCAAATTTCCAAGATATCATAAATTTCTTAATCTTTAATCTTGCCTTAATATTAATTTTGTGCATACTTATTAGTAGTTTTACATGTTTAAAGAAACCCAATGTTTCATTCGTAAGTATTCATTTTGATCAACTTAAAATTTTGGCTTAGCAAAGCACTATGTCTCCTAGGTGCCGTGAAAAAGAAAAACACTTACATCCATATGATGAATAAGTCCCTTACTGCCGAAAAGGGATTATGGCTTATTCTTGGACAGAGACTGTATAGTAGCCTTTTTTTTTAACCCAACGATAATAAGCAGGTTGGATTGTGGGCTTCCAGGGTGTAAAATTGTGTAAAACTTCCAGGAAATGTTTGGGGAGGTCAAGAGGATTAGAAATTATTTGTTTTTTCTCAGTTGGGTTAGACCTACAAGGCATGTAGACGGAGACAAATGGACCTAAATGAAAACAAAGGCTATGCAAAAATAAAAAAAAAACTTACATTGACCCAAAACGCCCAAAAAAGACAAAAATTCGTTTTTTTTTCGTTTGCCTAATAACTAATTTGACGTTTATACTGGGCTAAACGAACCTATAAGGGGAAAAGACACTGTGAAAAAAATGCGTTCTATTGATTCATTAAACCCTGAAGTGGACCACCAATTGTTTTTCTACATTTTATGTGAGACTTTCGGGGTAAGTAGACTGGACCTAGAGGACCCTAGCCAAGGCCGTATCCAGGATTTTTTTTTGGGAGGGGGGTTTTACTCAAAGTTTTTTTTTTGGGGGGGGGGGGGGTTACACAAAAATAACTAAAAAAACGCATATAAAGTTTGTTGACATCCATTTTTCTTACGGTTTTACGAATCAAAAAGACATTTCGGGAGGGGTTCAAAACCCCTAACCCCCCCTCCCTCTGGGTACGGTCTTGGCCCTAGCGACAGAAGTAATTTTTGCAAGAAAAATTTGGTTATATGGATTGTTAGAACAAAAAATTCGATTTATATTAGCCTGATCTGCTTTGAAATTTGTTAGCCCCTGAATTAAAATTTCAAGACTAACCGAACCTCAGTTGAGACGAAAAAATAAGAAGACACATCTAGTTGTACTGATTCATGATATCCCTTTTCTAACAACGGAACTTGAATATTTTTGATTAATGATCTAAACAGGCAATTATTTAAACAGACAAACCGTTAAAAGCAAATACAAAATAAAAAGGTGAGTTTAATGAAATGATAGATTGAGATAGACATATACTGGTTCTCTCTAAAATTGGGCCTAATTCCTAATTCCGCTTTCTTATTTCAGTGCCCTAGGATTTCGGTTCTGACAATTTTTTAATTGGATTCTGAGCAGTTCCTCAAATTGACGAGTTATTGAGGAGAGGGGGGAGGAGGAGGATTCTTTTTTTGAATACAGGATGGGAGCCTTACCATTTTTTCAGCTCTAGGGGTTGTTGTGATCTCCATCCTCCAGGTCAGCATGACCATTCCGAGGGTTAGGGCCTCCGGGAAGTTTATTCCTGCAATTGTCTTTGGTTAGAGCAACCACGGATATCTTTCTAGAAGACATAAATGTTTCATTATTGCTGTCTTATATTTTGGCTCTCAGGGCAGGGGGATTGGGTTGAGGTAGGAAATCAACGAACATTTGTTCCCTGTTTTCTTTAATGTACACTATTGACTAATGTTCTCCTAGAAAAACGGTTTTTACAAGCACTGATCCCATCGATACCCATTAAATGCACTATCATGCCATCTGCATTGCTTTATTGATTCTCCTGAACACCAAAATTAGTAACCAGCACCATTTTAGATGGTTTCAAATTCCTTGGGTACCGAAATGAGCAAACTACTGCCCTGACTTTACATCCATAGAGGTCCGACCCGATTACCGAAACCCTAACTGTAATTCTAATGGCGTTTATTCCAAAACATCCATTGTGTGGGGGCCTGGATGGCTTTAAAACCATAGAATGTAAAAATGTACGTTGATTTTCAATTAATTTGAATCTCCCCATCCAATCAAAATACTACAATAAAATTACAATTTAAAATTCATTGCACTAGACTACAACTGATAAAAATTTTCAATTGTTAAGCAGAAAAACTAACAAGATTTACAAACATCCCTAATATTAACCAATAACAGTACTATAGTAATATAATAATGAAAATAAACAGAAAGCGCATGGCACTTGAAGTTTAGAAGGTTCAGAGTGTGATAGACCCATTCCGGTTTGTGGCAATTTATGTTTTGAGTTTGCTGAGCTATCCATTTTAATTTTCGTTTCTTTTCGGATTCATTTATTCATTTATACCAGTATCTGCTGTCTTTTTATTTGGTTATTCGTTTCTGTTCATCTTGAGTCTCATTTATTCATTGCTAATAGTTTCAGTTCATTTTAAGTTAAATTAGTATATGACTTTCTTTCCGCTCATTTTAGGTTTTAATGTGGCTCTTTACTTTTCTTTGAAAATCTTCGTTCTGGAAAACGTTTTTTTCATTTATACGTGGTAGGCACATGTCTCTTTCGTTAAACGGTACTACGAATTTGCCTCTGATAGTATTTAGTTTAGAAGAGGTAGTGTCTCTTCTGAACCAGGACTTGATCTAGATCTTTACAACCCTGGCTGTGTTTAGCGCTCATTCTTTTCATGATGACCGCAGGATCATACTGTTGATAGATTACAATTATTTCAAACTAGCCAAAGAGCCTCTCATGGGACAAACGTAAAAAACGGCAACCGTAATCTATTCACTTCCGTGGGAATTGGCGGAAAAAACCCTTTCCCCTTCAAGATAAAATCTTAAGTCACCTTGCCAAAGTCTTACTAGATTTTCTAAACAATTGCTTGATATGTTTTAAAGGCCTAATAAACCTGTTATCTACACCTAGATATTGAGTTTTCTGAAGTCCTGGAAAATAAGGAAAATCATACTTTCAGGAAGGAAGGTGTTTTCAAACTCCTATCTCTAGTGTTTTCCTGTTTCTAATTTTTAGAAAATTGAACACAAGACAATAGACCTCTCTTAACTTAAGAAAAATCTTCATCTTTAAAATATTTGTACGGGTCTACTATTCCTTGGGTCTCCAAAAAATAAGTTTTTCAAAGAAAAGTAAAGGCCATTTTAAACTTAAGATCAGCAGATACAAATACCTTTTAAAATTGAAACTCAAAACGACCAGAAATCACTATTAAAGAATAAAAGAAACCCAAAACAAACAGAAATTAAATAAACGATCAATGCAAACAAACATACAATAGATGTTAAAGAAACTTAAAACGAACAGAAATTAAACAAACAATCAATGCAAACAAACATACAATAGATATTAATGTAAATTAATAAATAAATCTTAAAATGAGTGAAACTTAAATTGAATATGCAAATCAAGCTTGAAACGAACAAAAATAACTATAAACAAGAGTTTCGGTATCACCTCCTTCTCTCACTTTAAAAGTCTAAAACCTACGTACAGCGTTATTGGCGCTTTACTGATAACCAATTTAATGAAAAATGTTTTCTTTTGTACTTGATATTGACAATAAATATTAAAATTATAGTAACATTTTGAACTGATGAGCTTTCAGCAATTAATATTATTATACATCAAATATTTAGTTTAATTTATTAGCTCTTTTTAAAGTTGTTCAAGACGAATATAGTTTCACTACAAACAAGTGTTTGGATACTACCTCCTTTCTTAACTGTAAATAAAAACCGAAAGCCTACTGCGTCATTGGCGCTTAACTGGAAACGAATTACATTACAAATATTTTCTTTTGCAGTTCTTACAGCATTGAAAATAAAAATAAAATTACAGTGAAATAAATTCTTGAACTGATGGATCTTTCTACAAATCAAAAGAAAAGAAATAACTGGAGATTCAAAAGAAAGACAGGAGATTATGATTAACCTTGAATAAAATCGAGTTAAAAGTAACTGCAAGTTCAACAGGAAGAATATTCAATAAACAATATAAACTCTTTGTAGAAGACTTACTGGGGAAAGACGCTGGGGAAGGAAGATAACTTTTTAAAATACGAAGCGCCTTATTTTGTTGCCTCTGAAGCGGAATTAAATGGGATCTGAAAGTATTCCAGTAAATAAGTGGGCAGTAATTTAGATAAGAATGAACAAGAGCGAAATAAATAGAACGCATAGCTTCGAGCGGCAAAATGAATTTCATACGTTGCATAATACCCACGTTCCTTCCAAGCTTCAATCTTATACCATTTATATGCGGCTTCCAACTCAAATTTGAGTCAACCAGCACACCAAGGTAACGAATAATTTCAACACGTGATATATCCATACCTGAAACAGATGACTTAATCAACTTCAGACATGGAAGTGCCCGTGACGTACGCGAAAATACCATAAACTTTGTTTTTGAAGTATTCAGAGCTAGCCTATTTGCCGTAAACCATGCTACTAGTCTATCAAATACTAGACTTAAATTATGTTTGACACGATCTTCATCGATTCCAGAGACACTACAGGCTGTGTCATCTGCGAAGAGAACGGTCAGCCCTAGGTCCTCAACTGAATTACTAATATCATTAACATAAATTAGAAACAACAGAGGGCCGAGAATTGAACCTTGGGGCACTCCAACTTTATTTGACTGGTTCGAAGCCGTTGATATAACTTCACCCCCATCAATACACTGGACTCTATCGCTTAAATATGACAATATTATCGATTTCGCCGGACCACGTATACCACAATTAGACAATTTTTCATTTAAAATCATGTGACAAATAGTGTCAAACGCTTTCCGTATATCCACGAATATAGAAGCTGGAATTTCACCCTTATCCAAGGCATCATGAATAAACTGGGTTACTGCCAAAATAGCATGTTCAGTAGAATGTCCTTTTCGAAACCCGAATTGGGACTTACTGAAAAAACTATTCTTGTCAAGAAAATTTACAATCCTCACGTACAAACAACGTTCAATAATTTTTCCGAAAGCAGATAGAATAGATATGGGCCTATTGTTGGACGGATCATTTATATCTCCCCCTTTGTGTAGTGCAATGACACGGGCGGAATTCATACATGAAGGGAAGATACCATTCTTGAAACAAAGATTAATTATGTGCACAAGAAAATTTACTATATTAGGCATAATCGATTTAAGCAAGTTCGTAGAAGATCCGTCGATTCCTTCTGAGTGTCCATTTTTGAGTTGATGAAGTACAAGCATCAATTCAGCAGACGAGACTGGAGTGAGGAATATGGATCGGTCAGTAGAAGAGGGTAGAAAACTTTTGAAATCAGCAGAATTTGGCGTTGATTTTTGGGATGCCTCTTCCGACGTCTTTTCACCTATTTTAGCGAAGTGCGTGTTGAGCATGTTGGCGACGTTAAGTTTTCCTTTAACAGCTGTATCACCACCTGGGGGCATCATTTCGTCCGGAAAAGAATTCAACTTTTTTTTGCCAATACAATCGTTTATTAATGTCCATACCTTCTTAGGAGATCCATGCGCGCTATTGAATGCCTTCAAATAGTAGAGCTGTTTAGCAGACCTGAGAGCCTTGGTTAAGCAATTTCTGTAAGCTTTAAAAAAGGCTTGATTTGTTTCATCGGGATTCGATAGATATATTTTATACAGCCTGTTCTTTGATTGGATCGACCTTAGTAGTCCTCGTGTAACCCAAGGCTTTTTAGATCTGTTGTAACGTCTTAGACGGGTCGAAGACATCGGACAAGCCACATTAAGTGCTGTGGTAAATTCGTTGACAAAATACTGTGAAGCTTGATTTACATCCTCGCAGTCTAAGCACGGAGAGGGGTCAATTTTAAGCAGCAGTTCATTCAACCGCTGAACAGATGTAGCATCAAGCCTTCTAGTTGTTTTGATCGGAGTCGCCGTTTGTCGCCCAGTTTTTATCTCCATCAAAAGCATAAAGTAGTCTGACGTGTCATCGATAATAACATGACACGAATCAAATTCCATATTCAGAAAAATATTGTCGATTACCGTTGATGTCGAGCTTACAACTCGAGTTGGAATACGACAAGCTGGGAGAAGCCCCAGCGAAAGACAAAGTGTCAGAAAATCAACAGCCGAAGGCAAATATTGTGTAGATGAAAGATCATGACCAGCATTACTTATATCAATATTAAAATCCCCAATGTACATAATCTTCCGACTTCGCTCGATTGCGATCGAAGAAAACGCTTCCAGCTTACTTATGAAATGTTGCACCGAAGAGCTAGGTGGTCTGTAAAACAAACAACACAACACTTTTTCATTACCAAAATCAAGCTCTACAACCAAAAATTCAAACAACATTTCTTCATACATAGAATCAAAATCCGAAACAATCCTGTAAGTAATATCATTATGAATAAAAAAACCAAGGCCTCCTCTCGATCTGTCATTCCTAGTCTTAGAAATAAAATTGTAACCGTTAATATTCGCTAGGTGACTAGTTGACTCATTTAAGAAAGTCTCACATACAGCTAATACATCAACTCGGTAGCATGGAAGGAACGAAGATAAATGGTCCAAACTACTCATCAACCCGCAACAGTTTAAACTCGCCAGCCTCACACTACCAGGAGAAACATGTCCATTAATCTCATTAGGGAGTAAATATTTGTTAATAGGGAGGGATCTAATAGAAATATCATATTCATCATCCGAAAAACCACAATCTGC